>SJYX01021491.1:300031-311990 GCA_006410675.1 Oreotragus oreotragus | reverse complement strand
GGTAAAAATGCCCCCTTTTCAAATTTAATATTATCAAATGCATTTCCAATAAAAATTGTGATAGGAATCGTGGTAAATTAGTACATTGGTTTAAATATATATATAGAAAAATAATATAACTAAGAAAAATGTAAGATTTTGGACTAAGGAAAGGGTGAAAGAGAATGAGTACCCCTTCAGCTATTAAGACATACTGCAAAGCAACAATTAGTAAAACACATTGATATACATTTGTATAAGAAAAAAATAGGCATTTGGTGAAGGATTGACACCTCAAAAACAGACCCCAAAATTCACATGAACTTGGTTTGACTATGTTAAAAATAAATATTTTGGTTAACAAAGGACAACCAATATAAGTAGAAATGATAGTTCAGGTAGTGATACTTGTACATCAGTAATAAAAAATACCTTGAGTTATATAAGGAAATATCACTAATTAATTTTCTAAAAGACAAGAAGAAAAATGCAGAAAGGATGTGATTAAGCTATTCAAGAAGAGAAATTTGAATGAATAAGGAATCACTGAAGAGATTGTCAGCATTGGGACTTCCCTTGTAGCTTCGTTGGTAAAGAATCTGCCTGCAATACAGGAGGCCTGGGTTCGATCCTGGATCAGGAAGATCGCCTGGAAAGGAAATGGCAACCTACTCCAGTGTTCTCGCCTGGAGAATCCCACGGACAGAGGAGCCTGCCGAGCTAGAGTCCATAGGGTCGTGAGAGCAGGACACGACTTAGTGACTAAACCACCCACAATAACATTTAAATAGCTGTGCTGTCCCTCTTTCATTGTCCCTGGATGACTCGAATACTTGGCCTTCATTTTGTCTTCACATCAGCCTCTTCGGATCCAGTTGTCTTTTGTTAAGAAACAAAAGCAGAATTGTCCTATTTCTCAAGGGATTCATATAAAAATTACTAATCAGAGCAGGTACAATGCTGAAGTAAGACATGAAGAGTGAGGAAGCTGGGTTTACATGAAGACAGCGTCTCACTTGTTTATTTCCACTGATTCCACATTCTTACTAGGAGACTCTAAGCCAAGGACCTTTCATGATAACTAGTTACCATTTGGGGGAAAATGTAACCCACTGAAGTTTTTTCCCCTGTTTTTTTTTTTCTTTTTTGAAACTTAAACATATGAAATACTTTTTGAACTATTTAAAAAGTTTAAAATAATTTTCCCACAGTTTGTGAAATAATCTATTTACCAAATATGAGTTTGAAGATACACCCCAATCTCAGCCAGATGGCTTAATACATTGAACATCACATCTGCCACTTATAAGATGCTAAACAAACTATTAAATGAAACAAGCAAGAATAAATGAGAAACCCATTTATAGCCATCAGATTGCCAAAAATTAAAATGCCAGATAATATAAAGCACTGGTAGAGTTATGGAGAAATAGGAGCCCTCCGGCGGTGAGAGTGGTGGTATAATTTGTGCAGTTTTTATGGGGAACAGCTTGATGATATTTGTGAAGTTGCCTCATGTTCATAGTCTGTGTCTTTGTGTTTTCACTCCTGAGAATTTACCCCACACATACTCTTCTATAAAGAGAGGAAAGATAAGTCCTCAGATGTTTACTGTCGCATAATTGGAACCAAAAAAGAGCTGGTACATGAGTGCCCGCTAGTAAGTGCAGTTTTTATGGGGAACAGCTTGATGATATTTGTGAAGTTGCCTCATGTTCATAGTCTGTGTCTTTATGTTTTCACTCCTGAGAATTTACCCCACACATACTCTTCTATAAAGAGAGGAAAGATAAGTCCTCAGATGTTTACTGTCGCATAATTGGAACCAAAAAAGAACTGGTACATGAGTGCCCGCTAGTAGAGTAAGAGATAGGAAATGGTGCTATATGCAAATATTGGAATACCATTCAGAAGACTGAGCGTTCCTGGTGACTCAGTGGTAAAGAGTCCACCTGCCATGGCAGGAAATGCAAGAGACTCGGGTTTGATCCCTGGGTCAGGAAGATCCCCTGGAGAAGGAAATGACAACCCACTTTGGTATTCTTGCCTGGCAAATCCCATGGACAGAGGAACCTAGTGGGCTACAGTCCATGGGATTTCAAAGAATCAGACACGACTAAGTGAGTGAGCACAGAGGCATACACACGCAGGGGGCTAGAAGTAACGAACTAGAATTAAATATGTCTACATTAATAAATCTCAAAATGTAATGAGTCAAAAACAGTAAGAAAAATAAATATAGCATATTACCAGGTATCTTAAACACACAAGTGAGTACCTGAATAGAATAAAAATCTTGAGGAAGAACCTTGTGCGATCGATAATGCTATTGTGCCACTAAGTGATTATGGTCAAGTTAGTTTTTTGTCTCACTCCCTGAGAAGTAGTTTTTCCCTTGATCCTCTGAAATGAGTGGGAATGGGAAAGACACTTGTTACAGCTAATTAATATCAAATAGTGATTGATCCTTCCCTTGTTAACCAGTCTTCTCATTTGAGCTTTTTGACATCACCAATTCATACCAGAAATTAGTGTCAATATTGTTAAATTTCTAAGATTCCTTTTACCACCTATGATCATTTCTCATAATAAAGACTATGTAGTGTAAGGATGGGAGAAGACAATGGCACCCCACTGTCAATGGCAACTTCACTTTCACTTTTCACTTTCAGGCATTGGAGAAGGAAATGGCCACCCACTCCAGTGTTCTTGCCTGGAGAATCCCAGGGATGGGGGACCCTGATGGGCTGATGGGGTTGCACAGAGTCAGGCATGACTTAAGTGACTTAGCAGCAGTGTGGGGATGAGGGCAGTATTTTCGGCCTCGTTGCAGTCACATAATTCATTTTTCACATGAAGCAATAGCATCAAACCTCATCCCTCATTTTCCTGTCCATTCATCTTCTGCTGAATTTTCAGTGACTTCAGCCCTTAAGTGGTACTAACCATACTTCCCATTGTTGATAATTTCCACCCATTTGCTTAACTAGTAGCAAAGAGATGATTGCTTCATGAATATCACCAACACTCCTCTAAGACAACATGTACTAAACCTTTTAACTACTGTAGTTGTACCCTTGTTTGTGTAGTAAGACTGCCTGTTCTGTGCTGTGCTTAATCTCTCAGTCATGTCCGACACTTTGTGACCCATGGATTGTAGCCCGTCAGGCACCTCTGTCCACGGGGATTCTCCAGGCAAGAATACTGGAGTGGGTTGCCATGCGCTCCTCAGTGTGACTGCCTACTTATCCCAATTTCATCCAACCCACTAGCCTACCTTCTTATTTATTTATTTATTGAAGGATAATTGCTTTACAGAATTTTGTTGTTTTCTGTTAAACCTCAATATGGGTCAGCCATAGGTATACGTATATCCCCTCCCTCTTAAACCTCCCTCCCATCTCCCTCCCCATCCCACCCCTCTAGGTTGATTCAGAGCCCTTGTGTGAGTTTCCTGAGCCATAGAGCATATCCCCATTGGCTATCTATTTTACACATGGTAATGTAAGTTTCCGTGTTACTCTCTCCATACATCTCACCCTCTCCTCCCCTCTCCCCATGTCCATAAGTCTGTTCTCTGTGTCTGTTTCTCCATTGCTGCCCTGTAAATAAATTCTTCAGTAGCATTCTTCTAGATTCCATATATTTGTGTTAGAACATGGTATTTATCTTTCTCTTTCTGACTCACTTCACTCTGTATAATAGGTTCTAGGCTCATCCACCTCATCAGAACTGACTCAAATGTGTTCCTTTTTATGGCCGAGTAATATTCCATTGTGTATATGTACCACAACTTTATCCATTCATCTGTTGATGGACATCTAGGTAGCTTCCATGTTCTAGCTATTGTAAACAGTGCTTCAGTGAACAATGGGATACATGTGTCTTTTTCAATCCTGGCTTCCTCAGGATATTATGACTAGGAGTGGGATTGCTGGGTCATATGGTGGTTTTATTCGTAGTTTTTTTTTTTGAGAAATCTCCATACCGTCTTCCATAGTGGCTGTATCAATTTACATTCCCACCAACAGTGTAAGAGCGTTCCCTTTTCCCCACACCTTCTCCAGCATTTATTGTTTGTAGGCTTTTTGATGATGACCATTCTGACAGGTGTGAAGTGATAATCTCATTGTAGTTTTTATTTGCATTTCTCTAATAGTGAGCGATGTTGAGCATCTTTTCATGTGTTTGTTAGCCATCTGTATGTCTTTTTGGGAGAAATGTCTGGTTAGGTCTTTTCCCCACTTTTGATTGGGTGGTTTGTTTTTCTGGCATTGAGTTATATGAGCTGCTTGTATATTTTGAAAGTTAATCCTTTGTCTGTTGTTTCATTTGCTATTATTTTCTCCCATTCTGAGGGTTGTCTTTTCACCTTGCTTACAGTTTCCTTTGCTGTGCAAAAGCTTTTAAGTTTAATCAGGTCCCACTTGTTCTCTTCGTTTTATTTTCGTTACTCTAGGAGGTGGGTTATAGAGGATCTTGCTTTGATTTATGTCATCGAGTATTCTGCCTATGTTTTCCTCTAAGAGTTTTATAGCTTCTGGTCTTTAGTCCGTTTTGAGTTTATCTATGTGTATGGTGTTAAGAAGTGTTCTAATTTTATTCTTTTACATATAGCTGTCCAGTTTTCCCAGCACCATTTATTGAAGAGGCTGTCTTTGCCCCATTGTATATTCTTGCCTCTTTTGTCAAAAATAAGGTACCCATAGGTGCATATGGCTTTCTATCTTGTTCCGTTGGTCTATATTTCTGCTTTTGTGCCAGTACCATACTGTCTTGATGACTGTAGCTTTGTAGCATAACCTGAAGTCAGGAAAGATGATTCCTCCAGCTCCATTCTTCTTTCTCAAGATTGCTTTGGCTATTTGGGGTCTTTTGTGTTTCCATATGAATCGTGAAATTTTTTGTTCTAGTTCTGTGGAAAATGCCTTTGGTAATTTGACAGGGATTACATTGAATCTGTAGATAGCGTTTGGCAGTATAGTCATTTTCACAATATTGATTCTTCCTACTCAGGGAGATGGAATATCTCTCCATCTGTTTATGTCATCTTTGATTTATTTCATTAGTGTCTTATAATTTTCTGTGTACAGTTCTTTTTTCTCCTTAGGTAAGTTTATTCCTAGATATTTAATTCTTTTTGTTGCAATGGTGAATGGTATTGATTCCTTAATTTCTGTTTCTGACTTTTCATTGTTATTATATAGAAATGCAAGTGACTTTTGTATATTGATTTTGTATCCTGCAACTTTGCTAAATTCACTGATTAGCTCTAGTAATTTTCTGATACTATCTTTAGGGTTTTCTATGTACAGTATCATGTCATCTGCAAACAGTGAGAGCTTTTCTTCTTTTCTGATCTGGAATTCTTTTATTTCTTCTCTGACTTCTGTAGCTTGGACTTTCAAAACTATGTTAAATAATAGTGGTGAAAGTGGACACCCTTGACTTGTTCCTGATCTTAGGGAGAATGCTCTCAGCTTTTCACCACTGAGAATAATGTTTGCTGTAGGCTTATCATATATGGCCTTTACAATGTTGAGGTAGGTTTCTTCTATGCCCATTTTTTTGAAGAGTTTTAATCATAAGTGGGTGCTGAATTTTGTCAAAGGATTTTTCTGCATTTATTGAGATTATCATATGATTTTTATCTTTCAGTTTGTTAATATGGTGTGTCTCATTGACTGATTTATGTATATTGAAGAATCCTTGCATTCCTAGAATAAGCCCAACTTGGTCATGGTGTATGAGCTTTTTGATGTGTTGCTCAATTCTGTTTGCTAAAATTTTGTTAAGGATTTTTGCATCTGTGTTCATCAGTGATATCAGCCTGTGGTTTTCTTTTTTTGTGTTGTCTTTGTCTGGCTTTGGTATCAGGGTGATGGTGGCCTCTTAGAAAAAGTTTGGAAGGGTTCCTTCCTCTGCAATTTTTTGAAAGAGTTTTAGAAGGATAGGCATTAGCTCTTCTCTAAATGTTTGATAGAATTCTCCTGTGCAACCATCTGGTCCTGGGCTTTTGTTTTTTGGGAGATTTTTGATCACAGCTTCAATTTCAGTGCTTGTAATTGGGTTGTTCATAATTTCTATTTCTTTTTGGTTCAGTCTTGGAAGGTTGAACTTTTCTAAGAAACTGTCCATTTCTTCCAAGTTAAACATTTTATTGCCATATAGTTGTTCATAATAGTCTCTTATAATTCTTTGTATTTTTGCATTGTCTGGTGTAACCTCTCCTTTTTAATTTCTAGTCTTGTTGATTTGATTCTTCTCTCTTTTGTTTTGAATGAGTCTGGCTAAAGGTTTGTCAATTTTGTTTATCTTCTCAAAGAACCAGCTTTTAGTTTTATTAATCTTTACTATTATTTCTTTCATTTCTTTTTCATTTCTTTCTGCTCAGAGCTTTATGATTTATTTCCTTCTACTAATTTTGGTTTTGTATTTTGTTTTTGTTTTTTGGGTTTTTTTTTTTTTTTGGGTTTGTTTGTTTAGCCTACTTTCTGATTGGACACCTAACAAACTTTCCCAATACCAGTGCCTGGCTAACCTTCAAGTGAGTTCCTACAGATGGTTAATAATAGTCTGCTTATTCAATGATGAAATCGCCACAGCTTCCCTGTCAACCAACCTTTTTCTTTTTGTCTTGAGCTTACTTCTGCCCACCTTATTCTTACACTGGTATTTCTTACTGATTACTGCCATTGCTGCTCCGTCTAATGCCACCACCGCTGCTAAAACAATAGCTTAGAAAAGTTCCTGGAATATAGTAAACAGTCAGTAAATGTTTGCTGCTGTTCTTACTATCACCACTCCTACCAACATATTTAATCTCCTAGGACCACCAACCCTGGGATTTCTTTGGAAGGAATGATGCTAAAACTGAAGCTCCAGTACCTTGGCCACCTCATGAGAAGAGTTGACTCATTGGAAAAGACTCTGATGCTGGGAGGGATTGGGGGCAGGAGGAGAAGGGGACGACCGAGGATGAGATGGCTGCATGGCATCACTGACTCGACGGACATGAGTTTGAGTGAACTCCGGGAGATGGTGATGGACAGGGAGGCCTGGCCTGCTGCTATTCATGGGGTTGCAAAGAGTTGGACACGACTGAGCAACTGAACTGAATGAAGGACCACCATATGTCAAACAACTATACATTAAACTTGGTGTCTAGTATTCTACATATATTGTCTCACTTAATACATTTTTACTGAGAATATTAAAACCATTCAAGTAAAATCTTTAGGTGTTTCAAAATTGATCTCCTTAAAATTTGAGCCCTTCACTTATTCTATCTCAGAAAAGAGCTGTGGTCTTCCTCTCCCAAGCCAACACTTCAACATGTATTTCATTCCCAATCCTTGCCTTCACTCCCAAGGCCATGTTTTCTTGTTTTCCGACTCTCTAGATTCTTCCATCTCTCCCTTTCCCCTGGCTCCTTTCTCAGCCTTCAAATATGCTCAGGTCTGCCTAACTTGTCCTGAAATCCCCAAGTCTGAATTGGTCTCTGTATAAGATTCTATCATATTTTTCTCCTCATCATTGTACACATCCTTAGGTAAGTTTTCAGTCTATCTTGCACTTCTTCTTGCCTGAATTCTATGTTCCTGGAACCCACCTCTATCATTTCTGAGCTAATCACAGTTGATTTCCAAATACCAAAAACCTCTTCTAACTTCTCATTCTCATAGACTTTTTTTCCAGCGAATTTGCCCTTTTGACCATTATATCCTTGAAAATCTTCTTTGGTTTGAATGACAGGACAGATTTTCGATTCTCGCACACATTTCTATGCACATTCCTGACCTTTCCCTGCCTCTCTGAGGCCAGATGGTGAGCATCATGAGAGGGCATCATTTGAGGTCTGTTGGAAACAAGCGTGCACAGAAGGTTCGGGCTGGGGCAGCAGGAGAGTCATTATTCACATTGTCAGAGGGAAGGCAAGAGGGCACAAGAAGGCAGAGAAAGCCAGAAGGTTCACATTCCGGGCATCAGTTGCTAGTGGAGATAGCTGAAGTTGTAGGTGAAATATTATGAATGTTTGGGCATGATTGGTCAAAGGGTTTATGAAAACTGGTGGAGCTGGAGCAAGGAAGGGCAGAAGGATGCATGTGGTAGGTGGGTAGGTGACAGGAAAGTAGGTTGGTTGATGGAGAGAAGAACAGATGGAGACCAGGAAAAAAAGAATAAAGAAAAGGAGCCTTGGCACCTCTTTACTTACCTCCTCCAGGCGAAATTTATCCTGAATTGGCTTTGCTCAGAGACCTGGGGGTAAGGATAGCATGAAGCAGCAGGCTGAGTGATTGTGAGAGCAAGGGGAAGACCCGGGTTGGTCTGATTATTGGCAGTGGAAAGAGTGGCACCTGGCAGACATATTGTAAGCAAGGTACGTGGACCGTCACCATCCTTCCTCTGTAGTAAAAATAAAGCAGTATTCTACTCTGTTAGATCCTTCTTATAGATCCTTCATGTATTCGTTATACAGTTCAGCAGTTATCAACATTTTGCCACTTCAGTTTAATCTGTCTTTGCCCCACCAGCTTTGAATATTTGTTTTAAAGCAAATGCAGAACACCCTATTATTTCATCCATAAATAATTTAGTGCGCTGGTTTATTTAGCATCTAAGCACTTGCACACACTGATGCCTTTTCTGCTCCTGTAGCTATTCATGTTGCTTCTTCAGTTATGATATCTGAGTACCAGGTGAGGCTTAAAAATGCGTGTAGCCTAAAAGCCCAGTGGTGGTTTAGTTGCTAAGTCAGGTCTGACTTTCTGTGACACCGGGAACTATAGCCTACCAGGCTCCTTTCTCCTTGGGATCTCCCAGGCAAGAATACTGGAGTGGGTTGCCATATCCTTCTCCAGGACATTTTTTTGTGCCCCAGGGATCGAACCCATGTCTCATGCATTGCAGGCATGAGCCACCAGGGAAGCCTGAAAACCTGGTGAGTTCTGCCGATGGATGTAATAAGGACTCTGAAACTAGCATCTTCTGTCTCCTTTAAGTTTTGTGGCTTATGAGGCCCCACTAAAAACTAGAACTTACTCCTTAAAGCAAGTTGCAACTCAACGGACATGAGTTTGAGCAAACTCTGGGAAATAGTGAAGGACAGGGAAGCCTGCCATGCTGCAGGCCATGGGGTCACAAAGATTCAGACATGATTGAGCAGCTGAATATCAACAATTTATTTCTTAAGCAATCAGCTTGGTCTTGAAATTTGTATTTTGGGGAAAAACCCTTGTTATTTAAAAGTCTCTGAGCTAGTACTGTAGGCAACCTTAGAATCATTTATAATCAGCCTAAGTTATAAAGCAACTAACTCTGGGAGATAAGCGTTGGAGATAAATGAGCCAAACTAGCAGGAACATGAAAGAATACAAGAATAACTAAAAATATAGTACTGCATACAGTGCCTCTAATAAGCAGTACAAAATGTAAGAGCGCTCAGTAGTTATAATGAGCCAACTATATAAGTCATTACATCAATGTATGTCATTTAATAAAGGATATTTTTCTAATGCATGAATTTACTTACAATAGGAATGCCTCCAAAAAAGTCACATTTCATGCTCTATTTGAATCATCTTTATTAAGGAGAATAAATTGTATAAACCCAGGGTCATGTAGACAATCTGGGACAAGAGAGCTGAGCACTCAACAGGTTTAAGGAAGTTAAAGAAAGGTAGTATTGAACACAAAAGTGGGACTTGATCTTGCTTGGTCAGGAGCCAAGGCCAGGAGGAATTCGTATAGGATACTAATGGAAGGTAAATTCAGAAAAGGACCTGGAGGTAAGGTGGTGGATGTCATAAACTGTGTTTTGTGGAACATTAGTGCCAAGCAGATGTTCCTAAGTTTCCATCAAAAAAAGTGTTCTTCTCAAAAATGTATTTTAAAATGCTGATTAAAAGATAGTTTCCAGTCTTGATCATATATTCAGGCTTTTAAGTAATATGCATGTAAATGGAGAAGAGATGATAGGACAGGCAGATTTCTTTCTTTACTTTAAAAAAATAAAGCATATATTATTAACATCCAAAGAGCGTGTATTTCTCAACACACAGTTTGGGAAGTACCAAGTTAAGGAATGGAGAGTTACAAAAAGTTCTTTTAGGAGACGAAGTGACATGTTACCAGGATTACTCTGGTGTGGTTTTAAGATGGAGTGAAAAGGAAGAAAATGGAAGCAAAGAGAAGGCTATGGCAATAGTTGAAAGGTGAAGTCCTGGGGGCCTGGATCTGAGCAGTGGTGTGCGAACAGAAAGAGAAAGTAGTTCGCATATAGGAGATAACACAAAGAGTGAACCTTCTATCAACAGATACCCAAACGAGACTGGTGAGGGTGAGGGATAGGTCAAGAGCTATTCTGTTTTCCAGGGCAGGCAAAATTTGCAACCATTGACAGAAATGGAGGTGTACAGAGAGAGCGAGAGAGAGCTAGTGGGCTGGAAAGGTTGCTGTGGTCAGAACTGGGCTCACTGAGCTGCATGTGGCCATTCAGGTGATGAGGCACAACAGCTGCTGTTGTGGGTGTAAAGTCCAGGAGAGGAAGGGCAGGGCAGGACAAGGAGGCTTGGAAAGTTTTGTGACTGGGTTTTGAGTGGTGGAAGGCTGATATTAAGAGTCTAGGCAGACTTTACAGGAAGTGTGGTATACTGCAAAGAATACAATGTCTGGAGTCAGAAAGTCTGATTTCTAATTCTCTCTATGTCAATAATTCTTTACAAGTTTGAACAAATTATTTATCTTATCTGAACCTCTCAGATAGATGATAGATAGACAATAAAAACGCCTATCCCAAAGGACTGTTGTGAAGGTTGAATTAGATCGTATTTGTACGGTAAAAACTGTAAAGAGCTGTACCAATATTAGTTACTACTATGAGTGATAGGTCCAGAGAGTTAAAAAGCTAGATTCAGAGATCAGTGCCAGAGTAAGTGGGTAGAGACCATTATAGTTCATGTCTATACAAGTGCCAGGATCTGAGAAACTGAACTGGTATGGGGGGGTGCAGTAGGGTAAAAGTGGGCAAATAGTTTGAAGGAAGAAATTCTGATAACGATTATTAGAGATCTGCTTATCAGGAATCTGGGGGCATGAGGGGGCTGGTCCCTGGGTGCCCTACATGAAGAAGGAATCTAAGCAGTCTGCCTGGGGTGGAAGACAAGGACACTCACTCCCTTGGAATGCCAAAAGCAATAGCAAGAGTAAGGCTGGCAACGGCCAGAATTCCTCTGATAGTCAGGAGCAGAGCATACTTAAGGGGGTCCTTCAGTAGTAAAAATAGAACAATAATAATTAACACTCTAGCACTTACTGTGCGCCAGGCACTATTATAAGCTCTTCCCTCGTAGTGACTGAATCACTTCGTCCTCAGATAACCCTACTTCTTGTTGTTCAGTCGTGTCTTACTCTTTGCGACCCCATGGACTGCAGCATGCCAAGTTCCTCTCTCCTCCACAGTCTCTCAGAGTTTGCTCAGATTCTTGTCCATCAAAAAATTCAGTCTCGTCATATTGATTCCAAAATACTGAGAAGAACTCTTGTCTTAGACTGTTGACTTTGTGGCAGCATCTTCCAGCTCCTTCCTGTGATGTTCCTGGGAGAGATGTTAGCCCTTTGTAGCTCTCTGAAGACTTCTCAGCAGGGTCTTCAGTTCAGTTAAATCACTTAGTTGTGTTCGACTCTTTGTGACCCTATGGAACTGCAGCACACCAGGCCTCCCTGTCCATCACCAACTCCTGGAGCTTACTCAAACTCATGTCCATCAAGTTGGCGATGCCATCCAACTGTCTCATCCTCTGTCATCCCCTTCTCCTCCTGCTCCCAATCCCTCCCAACATCAGAGTCTTTTCCAATGAGTCAACTCTTCCCATGAGTTGGCCAAAATACTGGAGTTTCAGTTTCAACATCAGTCCTTCCAATGAACACCCAGGACTGATCTCCTTTAGGATGGACTGGTTGGATCTCCTTGCAGTCCAAG
>SJYX01021491.1:284400-298011 GCA_006410675.1 Oreotragus oreotragus | reverse complement strand
TAGGATGGACTGGTTGGATCTCCTTGCAGTCCAAGGGACTCTCAAGAGTCTTCTCCAACACCACAGTTCAAAAGCATCAATTCTTCAGCACTCAGCTTTCTTTATTGTCCAACTCTCTCATCCATACATGACCACTGGAAAAACCATAGCTTTGACTACACAGACCTTTGTCGGCCAAGTAATCTCTCTGTTTTTTAATAAGGCAGAGTCCTTGGTCCTCTAGAAAAGCCCCACGGGGCACAGCTCTTTGGCTTCACCAGTGGTGTCTGGCAAGTCAGTCTGCAGCCCCTTGACAGCCCGCTGCATCAGTCTTACTGCATACCCTACCTCATCCTCAAGCTCCTGGTTGGATATGCACTTTTTTTTTTCAGTTGAAGTCACACTTTTTTTTAATCAAAGTTAAAAAATAAGTATGTAAGACTGAAAAAAATATGTCTCTTACTTTGTCCCTGCCTATCTCTGATTTCTGCTCCTCAATCCCAACTCTTTATTACTTCTTCAGGCAGTGTACTTAAAAAGCAATCTTAATCTATTATTGGTTAAATTTTTTTTTTAGTTATACATATTTCTCAACTTTCTGTTGTGGAAGATGGGAATGTGACCTTCTTACATTCTTCCCCAACACAAACACACACAAGACAAACACATATACTTCCTTTCCCATAGAATAATTACATCATTATCTTGGTATAGAACAATATTCGCTTTGTACATTATTGTAATTATGTTGAGTATTCAAGGATGAGCCATAGATTGTACTGTTAGTACCAGTTATTACATTTCTTTTCTTGTAAAGCTTTCATTCTGCCTAGAGTTAACGATTACCTCATTTTTGTCTGTTTGCTTAGCTTTCTACATAGCTATCACTACTTCACCCTCAGAGAACTGAGCCAAAAGTATAAATCTCTGAGTACACTTAAACATACCAGCAATATGTCAGTTTCATCACTGCTGTGGAGACGTACTTAAACATACCAGCAATGTGTCAGTTTCATCACTGCCATGGAGACGTATTTAAACATACCAGCAATGTGTCAGTTTCATCACGTGGAGACGTGACCCCACTGGAGCCCCAAACTCTTGCACTAGCATGGCTAGTTGGTCTTTGCTCATCTGTTTTCCTAACACTGACCCCCCTTCATCCACATCCTGGAGATTACCTTCACTTCCTTGGGGTCCCTGTTTCCTTGATGCCCAGTTTTCCTCTGTCTCCTTTATTCCCTTGTTTGTTGGAGAATATTCCCCTAGGGACTTCCTTAAGGAATATGAGAAAATAAAGTTGTTGTTGTCTTTAATGTCTTGATAATGTCTATTTGTCCACAAAGTGGATTCATACCCTGGGTAAATATAGCATCCTGGGCTGAAAGTCATTATTTCTCAGAATTGTGAAGGATCATTCTATTGTTGCTGGCTTCCAGTGTTTCTCTTGAGAAGTCCATTCCTATTCTGATTCTCAACCCTTTTCATATAACCTATTTCCCTTTTTCTCTCTGAAAACATTTGATATCCTCTCTTTACTCAGAATAATCTGACAAATCATGGCACTGTGCCTTTGTGAGGGTCATTTTAAAAATGAATCATGAGCTCTTTGGTGGGTTCATTCAACCTTGAAACAAAGCTTTTGTTTCCAGGAATATTCATTTCTTATGTTTTAGACAACATTCTTCCCTTCACTTTCTTTTTTGAAACTTCTACTCAAGTATTGAACCTTCTGGACCACGCCTCTTCCATTTTTTTTAAAGTATGATTTTTCTCTAGTTTTTCCTCTATGTCTTTTTCTTTACTACACAAGAAAGATTTTCTTGACTATCTTCCTACACATTTATTGGAATTTTCATTTCTACTGTCAAAGCTCTGATATTAAAGAACAATTTATTCTCAGATGTTTCTTTTTCTTGTGTGATGTTCCATTTGGTTTCATTTGATAGATGCAGTATTACTGTAATTTCTTTGGGGAGATGCATTATATACATTTTGTAATATTTTTCTTTCTCCTGAGATTCTTTTGTGTGCATATTTTCTCTAATATTAGAGGTTTTTAAAATGACTAGTGCTTCCTAGCTTTTTGTCATATTTATGAGTCAATAAAACTGTTTAGAAGCACAGTATGTACAAATCTTGCTGATGGGTGGGCTTCAACAATCGAGCTGTGGCTCAGCTACTCCAGCAGGGGACCTATAAATATTAGGGTCTGTAAATTTCTTCTACTGACTTGTCGGTATACTCAGAAAGAAATTTGCTAATCTCTTGTCGGTATAGTATCAGTCTGGCTGCCAGCATCTGGTGAAAAGGATTTGAGGGTGAGATGGGGAAAAAGGCTCATTCAATGTCCCTGTTTTCAGCAGATTAACCCTGTTCTTTCCTGGTAGTTCAACTGGTAAAGAATCGTCTGCAAGGCAGGAGACCCCAGTTCCATTCCTGGGTTGGGAAAATCCCCTGGAGAAGGGAATGACTACCCACTCCAGTATTCCAGCCTGGAGAATTCCATGGACTACATAGTCCATGTGGGTAGGAGTAGCTCACTGACTGTATGAATCTGACTGCAGACTTTTAAACCAGACCTCATGCCTTTCCCTTGTGGCTGAGCTGGTAAAGAATCCATCTGCAGGACCTGGGTTTGATCCCTGGGTCAGGAAGATCCCCTGGAGAAGGGAAAGGCTACCCACTCTGGTATTCTGGCCTGGAGAATTCCATGGACTGTATAGTCCATGGGGTTGCAAAGAGCTGGACATGACTGAGCGAGCTTCACTTTCACTGTGTTCTTTAGCTTTCAAATCCCGACTCTTTCCCAATTCCAGAGACTTTCTAGTAANACTCTGGTATTCTGGCCTGGAGAATTCCATGGACTGTATAGTCCATGGGGTTGCAAAGAGCTGGACATGACTGAGCGAGCTTCACTTTCACTGTGTTCTTTAGCTTTCAAATCCCGACTCTTTCCCAATTCCAGAGACTTTCTAGTAATCTGCAGTATAAATCTAGCTTTTTGAGCTACTATATTTTCAGCTTCAGTTTCCCTTGGTCTCCTGTGCTGGTTACCATCTGTTTTGCAAAGACTAACATTGTGTTGCTTGTATTTTCACTCCTCTCTTCGTAACCCTTAAAGATTTGCACCTTTTGTAATCCCTCCATCATCATTTTAGTGAGATATGAGAGGAAGAAGAGTTAAATCTCTTGCATAAATGGAAGTTTCTTGAGAAGCACTTCATCATCTTCTGAAGGGTATATGTGGTTACCAAGTATAGGAGATAGGTTCCCTGCCCTCCCCCCGCCACCTTTTCATTTATTTTCCTTTCTGACAGTAGCCAGATCATCTTAGGATTTAACTCCTTCATAGTCACATGACCACTGGTCCTGTTCTCTCCTACTCAGGGGACTGGGCACTTGGCTCCTGCTGAGCCAGAGTAATTCTTCCTCTTGAGATTTCAATCATCAGAAGATGTTAAGAAAAGCCCAAAGACATTTGCCATCCACCCATCCCATCCATGGCACCCTAACTAGATTTCTTCTTCTATTAGATAAGTTCTTACTTTCTTGCTTTCTAGATTTCAGAAATGACCTTTATTCCTACTGATTTCAAATTTGATTCTATGGGCTTCCTATCAGTTTAACTAGCTTCTGATAGTACTTTAATAGTTTCACCCTTGATTTTGTCTGTACTCTGAGGCTGTGTAATAATCACCATACTTTTGATTTGGTAAGAAGCTGCTTCATTCCCCAATGCTACACATTCTCGACTCACTAATTTTTCTTGAATTCTTGCAAACTGAGAAGTTCTTTCCTTAGTTCAGCCCTTTCAGACAGCAACTTAATGTAGCTAGTAGCAGTCAGCTCATGTTTCAACATTCTTCTACAAACATCATTGCCTAATGCTATAGTTTTGTTAGTGACAGTTTGTCTTACAAGTTGTCACAGTCATGGTTTATACCAAATGTCTTACTTCTGTATAAAACACTGCAGTATTTTTTCAGCATCCACCAGTAGTCTCCTCATAGCCTAAAGCTAATGATGTATATTCCAAGTTTTTGTTATGGCAATACCCCACATCTGTGTTTCAGTTTTCTTCAGTCAGCTATTGCTATGTAACAAATAACTGCAAATCTCAGTGATATATGACAAAATTATGCATTCTTCATTGAATGTCTTTTTACACTGTATGAAAGATAAATTAATCATCTATCATTTTACACTGATTTATGTGTGTATACTTTTGTCAACATTGCACTGTCTTGATTAATGCAGTTTTATAGCAATCCTTGATATGAGGTAGTCCTCCTCCAAGTTTGTCCTTTTCAAAATTGTTTCAGCTCTTGACTGTAGCCTGCCATGCTCCTCTCTCCATGGGATTTCCCAAGCCACGAATACTGGAGTGGGTTGCCATTTCCTCCCCCAGGGGATCTTCTCAACCCAGGGATCAAATCCTGCATCGGCAGGTGGATTCCTTACCACTGAGCCACCTGGGAAGCCCTATTATCCTGCTACTGTTTACAGTTTTTGATTTCCATGGGTCATATATAGAATATACACAGAAACATGATTGATTTTATAATTAAATTAAACTTACATTGGCCTTCTACCCATTGACCTTGCTAAACTTATCTTCTAGTTCTATCAGCTTCCTTGTAAGCTCTTTGAGATTTTCTCAGTATATAACTGCATCGACTATGAAGAGAAACATTTTTATGTCTTCCATTCCAATTTGTTCATGTCTTTTATTTCTATTTCACCTCTGATTGAAATGAATAGAGCTTCCAGTATTCTGTCAAAAAAGAGTGGTGAAAGTGGACTTCCCTAGCCTTGCTCCTGATCTTAAGGGTAAAACATTTCTTGTTTCACCATTAACTATGATGTTAGAAGGCCATTTTGTAGAAGCTCTTACTTAGTTTTAAGAATTTCCCGTCTGTTATTAATTACCTGAAAAGTTTATTTTTAATGAATAGATGCTGGATTCTGTCATGATTTTCTGCATCTCTTGTGGTGAGCATATGATTTTTTTTCTTCTTTTCTGTACTGATGTGGTTAATTAATTCAGTTAACTTTGAAATGTTCAACTATCCTTGCAAGTGAGAAAAACCTCAGTTCACTATGATGTCTTTTTTAAGCATATTGTTGGTTTGCAATTGTCAGTATTTTACTGAAGAGTTTTGTATCTATGTTCATGAGGGGTATTTGGTCTGTAGTTTTCTAGTAATATGTTTTTAATATCAAGTAATGACAGCCTCATAAAATGAGTTGGATAGCATTCCCTCCTGTTTTATTTCCTAGAAAAAAAATTTGTGTAGATTAGTGTTATTTTTTGAAATGTTTGCAAAAACTTGATGGTACAGCCATCTGACCTGAAGAGCTCTTCTTGGAAGATTTTTAACCACATATTCAAAATTTTAAATATATGTTAGGCTATTGAATCTATATATTTCTTCTTACTATTGTTTCATCTTTATGGTTATAAATGTCTGTAGGATCTGTAATCTCTTCTTTGTTCCTCTAATTGGTAATTTATAGCTTTTCTCTTTTTAAAAACCTTGGTCAATATAACCAGACATTTAATAATTTTTAATTTTTTCCCCAAAGGACCAGCTCTCTGATTCGTTCTTTCTCTTAGTCTCTCTTAGTGTTTTTCCTTTTTATTTGCTGCTATTTGTATCATTTCCTTGGAATTCTGGATAAATTTCCAGGAATCAGTACTCTAGGTCGTTGTATTTAAAACTTAAAAAAAAATTGTGACATAAGGAATTCTTTACATTTTATCTTTATATGTATATAAACAGCCTGCTGCTGCTGCTGCTGCTAAGTTGCTTCAGTCGTGTCCGACTGTGTGTGACCCCATAGACAGCAGCCCACCAGGCTCAATAGCATATTGCTGTCTCTTATACACATCTAGATGTGTATAAGAGACAGTGCTGAGCCAGAGTAATTCTTCCTCTTGAGATTTCAATCATCAGAAGATGTTAAGAAAAGCCCAAAGACATTTGCCATCCACCCATCCCATCCATGGCACCCTAACTAGATTTCTTCTTCTATTAGATAAGTTCTTACTTTCTTGCTTTCTAGATTTCAGAAATGACCTTTATTCCTACTGATTTCAAATTTGATTCTATGGGCTTCCTATCAGTTTAACTAGCTTCTGATAGTACTTTAATAGTTTCACCCTTGATTTTGTCTGTACTCTGAGGCTGTGTAATAATCACCATACTTTTGATTTGGTAAGAAGCTGCTTCATTCCCCAATGCTACACATTCTCGACTCACTAATTTTTCTTGAATTCTTGCAAACTGAGAAGTTCTTTCCTTAGTTCAGCCCTTTCAGACAGCAACTTAATGTAGCTAGTAGCAGTCAGCTCATGTTTCAACATTCTTCTACAAACATCATTGCCTAATGCTATAGTTTTGTTAGTGACAGTTTGTCTTACAAGTTGTCACAGTCATGGTTTATACCAAATGTCTTACTTCTGTATAAAACACTGCAGTATTTTTTCAGCATCCACCAGTAGTCTCCTCATAGCCTAAAGCTAATGATGTATATTCCAAGTTTTTGTTATGGCAATACCCCACATCTGTGTTTCAGTTTTCTTCAGTCAGCTATTGCTATGTAACAAATAACTGCAAATCTCAGTGATATATGACAAAATTATGCATTCTTCATTGAATGTCTTTTTACACTGTATGAAAGATAAATTAATCATCTATCATTTTACACTGATTTATGTGTGTATACTTTTGTCAACATTGCACTGTCTTGATTAATGCAGTTTTATAGCAATCCTTGATATGAGGTAGTCCTCCTCCAAGTTTGTCCTTTTCAAAATTGTTTCAGCTCTTGACTGTAGCCTGCCATGCTCCTCTCTCCATGGGATTTCCCAAGCCACGAATACTGGAGTGGGTTGCCATTTCCTCCCCCAGGGGATCTTCTCAACCCAGGGATCAAATCCTGCATCGGCAGGTGGATTCCTTACCACTGAGCCACCTGGGAAGCCCTATTATCCTGCTACTGTTTACAGTTTTTGATTTCCATGGGTCATATATAGAATATACACAGAAACATGATTGATTTTATAATTAAATTAAACTTACATTGGCCTTCTACCCATTGACCTTGCTAAACTTATCTTCTAGTTCTATCAGCTTCCTTGTAAGCTCTTTGAGATTTTCTCAGTATATAACTGCATCGACTATGAAGAGAAACATTTTTATGTCTTCCATTCCAATTTGTTCATGTCTTTTATTTCTATTTCACCTCTGATTGAAATGAATAGAGCTTCCAGTATTCTGTCAAAAAAGAGTGGTGAAAGTGGACTTCCCTAGCCTTGCTCCTGATCTTAAGGGTAAAACATTTCTTGTTTCACCATTAACTATGATGTTAGAAGGCCATTTTGTAGAAGCTCTTACTTAGTTTTAAGAATTTCCCGTCTGTTATTAATTACCTGAAAAGTTTATTTTTAATGAATAGATGCTGGATTCTGTCATGATTTTCTGCATCTCTTGTGGTGAGCATATGATTTTTTTTCTTCTTTTCTGTACTGATGTGGTTAATTAATTCAGTTAACTTTGAAATGTTCAACTATCCTTGCAAGTGAGAAAAACCTCAGTTCACTATGATGTCTTTTTTAAGCATATTGTTGGTTTGCAATTGTCAGTATTTTACTGAAGAGTTTTGTATCTATGTTCATGAGGGGTATTTGGTCTGTAGTTTTCTAGTAATATGTTTTTAATATCAAGTAATGACAGCCTCATAAAATGAGTTGGATAGCATTCCCTCCTGTTTTATTTCCTAGAAAAAAAATTTGTGTAGATTAGTGTTATTTTTTGAAATGTTTGCAAAAACTTGATGGTACAGCCATCTGACCTGAAGAGCTCTTCTTGGAAGATTTTTAACCACATATTCAAAATTTTAAATATATGTTAGGCTATTGAATCTATATATTTCTTCTTACTATTGTTTCATCTTTATGGTTATAAATGTCTGTAGGATCTGTAATCTCTTCTTTGTTCCTCTAATTGGTAATTTATAGCTTTTCTCTTTTTAAAAACCTTGGTCAATATAACCAGACATTTAATAATTTTTAATTTTTTCCCCAAAGGACCAGCTCTCTGATTCGTTCTTTCTCTTAGTCTCTCTTAGTGTTTTTCCTTTTTATTTGCTGCTATTTGTATCATTTCCTTGGAATTCTGGATAAATTTCCAGGAATCAGTACTCTAGGTCGTTGTATTTAAAACTTAAAAAAAAATTGTGACATAAGGAATTCTTTACATTTTATCTTTATATGTATATAAACAGCCTGCTGCTGCTGCTGCTGCTAAGTTGCTTCAGTCGTGTCCGACTGTGTGTGACCCCATAGACAGCAGCCCACCAGGCTCCGCCGTCCCTGGGATTCTGCAGGCAAGAACACTGGAGTGGGTTGCCATTTCCTTCTCCAATGCATGAAAGTGAAAAGTGAAAATGAAGTTGCTCAGTCGTGTCCGACTCTTAGCGACCCCATGGACTGCAGCCTACCAGACTCCTCCGTCCATGGGATTTTCCAGGCAAGAGTACTGGAGTGGGGTGCCATTGCCTTCTCCGTAGCCTACACACATATAATTAAAACATACCTTCTTGTATTACATGTGATAAATTTCTTTTTCCTCTAATTTAATTCCATTCTGTTCTAGTCTAGATATATTCTCTTTTATTAAGAAAAATCTGTTCACAAAATGCTAACTATACTCAGTGACCACTCAGTGATATAAATTTGAGAAACTTTGCTGAAAATAATTCTGATAATAGGTCATACATACAATACTTGGTGAAACTGGTTATCAATCCATGTCATTGATAAATAAGATAGGATATTATTTAGTGCTACAGCATATCCCTAGAAATCTATTGCCAGGTTGAAACAGAGCCATTAATGAATATACTTTGCATGTGGTGGTTGACCTGTTCATTCAACAAACACTGAACCCAGGTATCAATTTAGGTAATGTGGAAACAGCAGTGAATAACACAGTCCTTTGTCCACAGCATTTCTATCTTAGTGGGCAAAGCAGTTAATAAGCAGAATGTAGACATACGTCAAGTCATAATAAGTGCAATGATGAAAAGTAAAATAGGATAAAGGAGAAAGACGTGGGGTGCCATGCCATTTTATTTGGCTTGGTCAGTGATTGTTTCTCTTAAAAGAGAAAGGAAGAAAGAAGCAGTATCTAGAAAAATGAGTATTCCAAGCAGAGAAAAGAGCATGTGCAAAGGCCCTGGGGTAGTATCATGCTTATAACTGGGGAGGGGAACACTGGGGGACGAGAGTGGTAGAGACGGGAGCCAGAGAGGTCGTCAAGCCCAGGCCACGGGCTGCTCTCTAGGCCTTGGCAACGGCTGAATTCTCCTGAGGAAGGGGACACTACTGAAGTGTGTCTGCAGATGAGGCATCTGGTGCTATAGTTCTATAGCACAGTATTAGTTGTTCGGTTGTGTTTGACTTCTTGCATCCCTATGGACTGGTGGCTCAGAGGTAAAAGCGTCTACCCGGAATGCAGGAGACCCGGGTTCGATCCCTGGGTCGGGAAGATCCCCTGGAGAAGGAAATGGCAACCCACTCCAGTACTCTCGCCTGGAAAATCCCATGGAGGGAGGAACCTGGTACGCTACAGTCCATGGGGTCGCAAAGAGTCGGATACGACTGAGCGACTTCACTATGGACTGTAGCCCACCACGCTTGTCCATGGAATTCTCCAAGCAAGAATACTGGAGTGAGTTGCTATTTCCTTCTCCAGGAGATCTTCCAGACCCAGGGATTGAACCCGGGTCTCCTGCATTGGCAGATTTCTCCCTTACCATCTGAAACACCAGGGATTGTTTTATAGAGTTACACACTAAAAGACTCAGACTGCTGTGGGGAGGGAAGAACACAGGGAGGTAAGATGGGGCAAAGGAAGGTACTGCAAAGGTCCAGGCAAACAGAGGTGGCAACTTGGATTAGGAAGACAGCAACCAAGGTGGTGAGGAGTGATGGGATTCTAGATGGTGAGGAATTCTATTCTTCTGTAGGTAGTGCTCTTCACATCTGCTGGTAAAAGTTGTATGGGTATTCAAAAGACAGAAAGAAGCCAACCTTTACTCCCTATCATTCCATTTTAGGCATATTTATAACACTAGTTACCATTTATAATTACACTATATATTTAAAAAATTTTTTTAAATAATTTTATTTATTTACTTTCTGTTTTGGCTGCACCGGGCCTTTGTTGGTTTGCACTGGCTTCTCTCGTCGTGGCGAGCAAGGCTTATTCTTTGTTGTGGTGTTGGGTTGTGTCTGACTCTCTTGTGACCCCGCAGACTGTAGCCCACCAAGCTCCTGTCTCCGTGAGATTTCCCAGGCAAGAATACTGGAGTCGGTTGCCATTTCCTCCTCCTCCAGGGGCTCTTTCTGATCCAGGGATAAAACCTGAGTCTCCTGCCTTGGCAGGCAGATTCTTTACCACTTGAGCCGTCTGAGTGCCTATTGTTAAAGATGCTCATTACGTATTTGCTTGTATGAATAAATGAAAGGAAAGAAAGTTGACACCTGTATTGAGTCTTTAATGTTTCTTGCCTTTTCACTTTCTACTTTCACATCTAGGAATCTATTTTGAGGAAACCTTCACAAATACAAAAGCTTATCCCCATAGATATCCATCAGATACTCATAGATACTCATCCCCATAGATATTACTGACTCTAATAGTGAAAAATCAATCACATTCTAATTGTTCAACAAGAGGAAAATTTGGGGCACTTCCAAAAGATTCCAGGAAGACTTCCCCACTTGCAGGACAAGACAGTGGATGACAAGAAATAATAGCTCTCTCTGCCCAGGCCATGGACCTGTGGGCAGAGGACCATGCCAGCTGGATGGCAGGGTGATGTTCGTTCACTTCAAATCATGCATTCTAATTACAACTCTTAAAATCTCGAGGGTTTAATTTTAAAAGTTTTGCAGCAGTCTTTGATTTGGTTCTTGGAGCCTCATTATTGTCAGCTGTCTTCGCCATGGGCCTATGCAGAGGGACTTGGGGGAAGGAGAGAAGTAACTAAGGGAGGAAGGAGAAATGCACATGAAGGGAAAACCCAAGGGAAAGTGGGGGCTGATCTTTAATTAAAACCCAGCTGGGCAATTTGCATGAGTGACTTTAACCCTGAGAAGGAGAAGGTAGTCTTCGGAAATGCTGTGGGAATATGGGCTTGCTTGGCCTCTCCGAGGTAACACTTCCCATAAGCCCATAAATCTTGCAGTAACCGCTCATGGCAGGAACTTGGGGTCTTCCTGTGGGAACTCATGCGTGTATGCTCAGATGTGACACCCCAGCACGTACAATTTTACTAATTAATGAAGCCTACATTTATTCTGATTGCTGAGTGCTGGGGGAAAGAAACAAGATGCATTTATTTTCTCATGTCCATTTTTTCTCACTGAAGAAAGAATCCTTAAAAAAAAAAACCCTCTGCACAACAGAGTTCTGAGTCTAGTATTTGATCTTCAGTATATTTATTCCCAAATTTAAAAACTTCTGCGATGAAAGGTAATCTGAGCTATTTTGCTGCTTCATTTTATAAATAAGGAAGCTGATGTCCAGTGACTACCCTCAAGAAAGTAGAGAAATGAAGAGAATGTTTGTTTTCTGACCCTTCTTTCAGCCTTCACTTCGTGATTCTGTACTCTCTTATTTTTTTTAATGGATTTACTTATTCAACAAATATTTACTGAAAACTTAGGTGCAATGACCTGGGTAGCATTGGGAAAAGATAAAATGGGAATTTATTCTATTTTCTAGAGAGGTATTCTCTGGATGCACATGCTCTCACACTCATTCTCTCTCTCTTCCCTCTGCCTGCCTCTAATACCAAATTTAGGTGCCCAAGATTTAGATCATCGGGAGCCAAATAGGACCTGATGCAAAAGAGAAAGTGTAGATACTATCTAGGCTTCTAAAGATTCTACGGTTGGGTGGAATTCTTGGAGGAAGAGGCTGTGAGGTTGGTCAGTGTCCCAGTGGACACAACTGACTACTCTAGCTACAGGGTTGAGGGGAAAATATATGCATTTGACCCTTTTAGCTCATGTGCTATGAGGAAGGACAAGATATACCTACAGTTGTGGGTGTATCTAGTGTAGCACTCAGGGATCTTGGCTAGAAAGGAACAGTAAAGAAAAAAAAAAAGCCTTGACTACCTTCTGCAAGAAAGGAATCTACTAGAAGTAACTTGGGTAATTCTTTTAACTGATGGCATGTACGGAGAACTGGGCCTGAATATACTAGGAACCAGCATCTAGATGTTCAGAAGTGTGGCAAAAATTACGCCACAAAAAGAATTTGGTTGGGAGCAGCTGCAGACACTGGTCAGTGGATGAAAGCAACAGAGTTAATTCCATCCTTCACACTCCCTTTGTGTCATCTGCTTGCTATTCAGTGTTGAGTGGACACAACTGACTACTCTAGCTACAAGCTTGAGGGGAAGATATACAGACTTGGCCTTTTTAGCTCATGTGCTGTGAGGAAGGACCTTGTCTTCCACAGAGACTTGGACTACTTGATAAAGACCCCAAATAGAATGAGGATCCAAATACTGAACAGCTAGAAAAGGGGGAAAAACACGAGAAAAGCCCCCATGCCTGTTTAAAATTCAGTATAATTGGGTTGAGAGCAAATAGGCAATCTGGGCAGTCACTGCAGATGGTGACTGCAGCCATGAGATTTAAAATGCTGGCTCCTTTTTGAGTTTATTTTTGTGTGTGGTGTTAGGAAGTGATCTAGTTTCATTCTTTTACAAGTGGTTGACCAGTTTTCCCAGCACCACTTATTAAAGAGATTGTCTTTACTCCATTGTATATTTTTGCCTTCTTTGTCAAATATAAGGTGTCCGTATGTGTGTGGATTTATCTCTGGGCTTTCTATTTTGTTCCATTGATCTATATTTCTGTCTTTATGCCAGTACCATACTGTCTTGATGACTGTGGCTTTGTAGTAGAGCCTGAAGTCAGGTAAGTTTATTCCTCCAGTTCCATTCTTCTTTCTCAAAATTGCTTTGGTTATTCGAGGTTTTTTGTATTTCCATACAAATCTTGAAATTATTTGTTCTAGTTCTGTGAAAAATACCGCTGGTAGCTTGATAGGGATTGCATTGAATCTGTAGATTGCTTTGGGTAATATATTCATTTTCACTATATTGATTCTTCCAATCCATGAACATGGTATATTTCTCCATCTATTAGTGTCCTCTTTGATTTCTTTCATCAGTGTTTTATAGTTTTCTATATATAAGTCTTTAGTTTCTTTAGGTAGATATATTCCTAAGTATTTTATTCTTTTCGTTGCAATGGTGAATGGAATTGTTTCCTTAATTTCGTTTTCTACTTTCTCATTATTAGTGTATAGGAATGCAAGGGATTTCTGTGTGTTGATTTTATATCCTGCAACTTTACTATATTCATTGATTAGCTCTAGTAATTTTCTGGTGGAGTCTTTAGGGTTTTCTATGTAGAGGATCATGTCATCTGCAAACAGTGAGAGTTTTACTTCTTCTTTTCCAATTTGGATTCCTTTTATTTCTTTTTCTGCTCTGATTGCTGTGGCCAAAACTTCCAGAACTATGTTGAATAGTAGC
>SJYX01021491.1:268969-282554 GCA_006410675.1 Oreotragus oreotragus | reverse complement strand
AATAGCCAGGACATGGAAACAACCTAGATGTCCATCAGCAGATGAATGGATAAGAAAGCTGTGGTACATATACACAATGGAGTATTACTCAGCCATTAAAAAGAATACATTTGAATCAGTTCTAATAAGGTGGATGAAACTGGAACCGATTATACAGAGTGAAGTAAGCCAGAAAGAAAAACACCAATACAGTATACTAACACATATATATGGAATTTAGAAAGATGGTAATGAGGACCCTGTATGCAAGACAGCAAAAGAGACACAGATGTGTAGAGCGCACTTTTGGACGCTGAGGGAGAGGGAGAGGAAGAGGGTGGGATGATTTGGGAGAATAGCATTGAAATATGTATACTATCATGTAAGAAAAGAATCTCCAGTCTATGTTCGATGCAGGATGCAGGATGCTTGGGGTTGGTGTATGGGGATGATCCGGAAGGATGATGTGGGGTGAGAGGTGGGAGGGGGGGTTCATGTTTGGGAGTTCATGTACACCCATGACGGATTCATGTCAGTGTATGCCAAAACCAATACAGTACTGTAAAGTAAAATAAAGTTAAAAAAAAAAATACTTGCTCCTTGTAAGAAAAACTTAAATGGTGTATTAAAAAGCAGAGACATCACTTTGGCAACAAAGGTCTGTAAAGTCAAACCCATGGTTTTTCCAGTGGTTATGTATGAATGTAAGAATTAGACCATAATGAAGACTGAGGGCTGAAGAACTGATGCTTTTGAACTGTGGTGTTGGAGAAGACTCTTGAGAGACCCTTGGACAGTAAAGAGATCACACCAGTCAATCCTAAAGGGAAACAATCCTGAATATCTATTGGAAGGACTGATGCTGAAGCTGAAACTCCAATCCTTTGGCCACCTGATGCAAAGAGCCGACTCACTGGAAAAGAACTTGATGTTGGGAAAGATTGAGAGCAGGAAAAGAAGGGAGCAACAGAGGATGAGATGGTTGGATGGCATCACTGACTCAACAGACGTGAATTTGAACAAACTTTGGGAGATAGTGAAGGATGGGGAAGCCTGGCTGTAGTCTGTGGGGTCACAAGGAGTCAGACGTGACTAACAGACTGAAGAAAAACAATCTGGATAAAGACTGTCCAAAGACAATCTGGATAAACTTAGATATCCATTATTTCATCCACAAAAGGTTTTTAGGTATGAACTAATAAGTCTTTTGTTAATATTGGTTTATCTTCCATACCCAAAGCTATATTGTGAAATAAGGTGATATTATTAGGAGTACTTCCAGATATTTTACTATTATGAAAATAATCCCTGAGCTAATTAGATATGTTTAAAAGAAAAACACCTTTTTACACATTAGTCTCTTAAATATCAAGCATATAAAAATGTCAAATCCAACTGCATTAATAGGAGTTTGGGGTGGACATGTACACACAGCCATATTTAAAATATAATAATAATAACCAATGAGGGCTTGTGAAAAATAAATAAGAATAAATGAAAAAAAATTTTTTTAACTTAAAAAGGAAACCAATCTTGGAGTGCCTTTTAAATCAAACATGCAATTACCATACCATCCAGCAAGTGTGCTCTTGGGTATTTATCCCAGAGAAACGAAGACTTTCTGTTCACATGAATACCTGTACATGAATGTTTCTAGCAGCTCCACCCATAATACCCCAGATAAGTGACCAGTTAAACAATCTGTGCTACATTCACACCCTGGAAGACTACTCAGCACTGGACAGCAGCCAACTATTGGCACATATCAACCTAATAAATCTGCAGGGAATTCTGCTGAGTGAAAAAAGCCAGTCCTAACAGTTGCATACTCTAGGATTCCTTTTACATGACATTTTTGAAATGGAAAAACTTTTTGAATTATTTTTTAACTGAAATGTAATTGCTTTACAATGCTGTGTTAGTTTCTGAGGTTTGACAATGCAGATCAGCTATATATATATGTGAATATCCCCTCCCTCTTAAGTCTCCCTCCTTTCATTCCCTATCCCACCCCTCCAGGTCATCAGAGAGTGCTGAGCTGGGCTCCCTGTGCTATACAGCAGCTGCCCACTAGCTAGCTGTTTTACACGTGGTAGTGTATATATGAAATGACAGCATTTTAGAAATGGGGAGAAGATGAGTGGCTGCTAGGGTTTTAGAAATAGGGTTACAGGTGAGAGGGAGGTGATCATGGGTATAGAAGAGACCTTTGCAGTGACAAAACTGTTCAGTATCTTAAGATAATATATAGTTTTGCAAAATGTTGATCATTGGAGGAAAGTGGGTAAAGTATACATAACATTGTCTCTATATATGTTTTATTCAAATTGCAGGTGAATCTATGACCGTCTCAAAAAAATTTCAGTTCAGTTCAGTTCAGTTGCTCAGTCATGTCCGACTCTTTGCAGCCCCATGGACTGCAGCACACCAGGATTCCCTGTCCATCACCAACTCCCAGAGCTTACTCAAGCTCATGTCTGCTGAGTTGGTGATGCCATCCAACCATCTCATCCCCTTCTCCTCCTGCCTTCAATCTTTCCCATCATCAGGGTCTTTTCAAATGAGTCAGTTCTTCACATCAGGTGGCCAAAGTATTGGAGTTTCAGCTTCAGCATCAGTCCTTCCAATGAATATTCAGGACTGATTTCCTTTAGGATGGACTGGTTGGATCTCCATATTTAGTTGAAAAAAAAAATCACTCTGGTTGACCTATGGATGATGTTCTATCTAATTTCTTTCCTTTCACTTGAAAACTACTTCATAATTTCCTATAAAATTAAATTTAATTTGCATTCCTCTCTTTCAAGAACATGACAAAATTTCTCGCTCCAGAGTGAGTTGTTCACATCTTCATCATAGAAATATTCTCTTGAATTTCATTATCTTAAAAAACAACCTTTTCTCTTTGTTATTTATTCCTCCAGTTATCACCCTCTTTCTTTGCTTCCTTACCAAGAAAAGTGTGTCAAAAATGCTTAGATTATGAATGGTCTCAAGTCCCATTCTCCTCAACCTACCCCAACTGTTTTCTGACCCAGTCACCAACTACCAGCTCACCAGCCGCGTCCACAGGGACTGACCCCAAAGTTACGTCTCCACCCTGCCTTTATGTGACTTTTTCATGAGCATTCAGCAACTTGCCCATTGACATTTCCCCCTCTCTTTGCTATAAAAAATATTTTCTTTTCCCCAGTTCTGTGATACCGTAATAAATTTGGGCTCTCTCCTTATCTCACCAAACTAGTCTTTCTCAATCTCATTTGTTTGCCTCAAAATAGTGGCTCGGGCACACGAATGTTCTTCTTCCAAAGGAATTCAGTGTGGCCTAAAGTGCTGAATAGCATCTATATTCTAGTGAGTACTAAATTTATATTTTCAGACTCGACCTCTGCTCTGAAGTCTAGACTCATCTATCAAACTGCCTATCTAATATCTCCTCTTAATTCTGTACTCCAGACCTCTGAAGTCTAGACGCATATATCAGACTATCTCATGTTTTCTCTTAACTTCATGCTCTCGTTTCCCACTATCTCAGTTAAAGTTTTGAAAAATACTGAGGGCTCATTTGCAGCAACAAGGATGGACCTGGACTTAGATAGACATTTCCATATTAAGTCAGATAAGTCAGAGACACATATATCATATCGCTTGTACGTGGAATCTTAAAAAAGAAAGATACAGGCTACACAGGGCCGGTGTACTGGGATGACCCTGAGGGATGGGATGGGGAGGGAGGTGAGAGGGGGGTTCAGGATGGGGAACACATGTATCCTGAGTTGGGAAGATCCCTGGAGCAGGAAATGGCAACCCACTCCAGTATTCTTGCCTGGAAAATCCCATGGACAGAGGAGCCTGGTGGGCTACAGTCCATAGTATTGCAAAGCGTCAGAGATGACTGAACAAACACGCATAAGGGAAAAGAAACTAAATAAGGACATATATATATATATACACACACACATATATATATATACACACACAGAAGCACACACATATAAATTGCTATTTTGTAAGCCTGAAACTAGCACAATATTGTAAATCACTATGTTCCAATAAAACTAAAACAAACAAACAAACACAAAAACCCACCGAGGGCTCAAGGCAAGAGCCTAGACGTCGTCCTCGATCTCCCTTTACCTGTCCGCCCCAGGTCCACTTCATCAGCTTCTATTGGGTCCACCCCCCAAATACAGAGGGTCATATTTTCTGAAAATGGTGATTAATTTCCCCTTGCTTTCCAGTTTGTCTACTTTTCTTATCTTAGTGAGGATCTCTAAGGATGTGCTGAAGGTGGAGCTCAGAGTGCACGTTCTTCCTCTGTTCTTGAGTTTCATGTGAGCGCTGCTACTGTTTTTTTGGAGTATAATTGCTTTACAATGNGGCGTGCTGCAATTCATGGGGTCGCAAAGAGTCGGACACGACTGAGCAACTGAACTGAACTAAACTGAACCCTCTTTGTTGTTTGGTCGCTAAGTCAAGTCCAACTCTTTGCGACCCCATGGACTCCAGCACGCCAGGCTCCCCTGTTCTTCACTATCTCCTGGAGCTTGTTCAAACTCATGTCCACTGAGTCAGTGATGCCATCCAACCATCTCATCCTCTGTCACCCCCTTCTCCCTTCTTGCCCTTAATTTTTCCCAATTTCAGAGTCTTTTCCAATGAGTCAGCTCTTTACATCAGGTGTCATCTTTGTCTGATACTGTAGGAAGATCTGGAATGTAGTTTGCTAGAAACTTGAATCCCTAAATTCTGTCAAATCTTCTTTATCAATAGAGGCAACTTTTCCTCCCTTATCTGAGTAAACTAGTCACCCCATCCCCACAGAGCCCATCATGGATGCCTCTGTGGTAGTTCCTTGGAAGGTATTACTGAGCCTCCTAGTAACACTCTCTCTCTCCCCTCATTACTTCTAGAACGATAACCATACTCAAGCCCAGCATGCCCAAGAGGGTAAGACGTTAATTGTGATCCATGAGAAGGTAATATACACCAAAATCCTAAGGGGAGATTGCAAATCAAAGGGTGCACACATAAGTCAATTTGGTTGTTCCTGTTTAGTCTCTAGGTCATGTTTGACTCTATGGACTGTAACCCACCAGGCTCCTCTGTCCATGAGATTTCCCAGGCTATACGGTAGGAGTGGGTTGCCATTTCCTTCTCCAGAGATCTTCCCAACCCAGGGATTGAACTCATGTATGCTGCATTTGCAGGCAGATTCTTTACCACTGAACTTGATAGTTATTGCCAAATTGTCCTCCATAGAGATTTACTAATTTATACTTCCATCAGCAATGTGCAGAAAACATATTTCTCCAATAACTTGACAAAAAGTACTTCCAAAGTTTAGGAGTTTTACCAAATAGATAGTTTAAAATGGTATCTCACTATAGTTTTAACTTGTGTGTCTCTTGCTATAAATTAACTTGACTGCCTTTCCTGTTTTTAAGAACTATTTGTATTTCCTTCTCTGTGAATTATGTATTCTTTATCACCTGACTCTTCTCCTTTTCTTTTTTAAAAAATGTTTATTATTTATTTGATTTCCTTGGGCCGTAGCTGTGGCATGTGGGATCTTTGTTGCCTTGTGCAGGATCTTTCCTTGTGGCACGTAAGCTCAAGACATATGGGATCTGTGGCATGTGGGATCTTTGTTGCCTCATGCACGATCTTTCCTTGTGAAACATGAGTTCAAGACATGTGGGATCATTCTCTGACTAGGGATTGAACCCATGGCCCCAGCATTGCAAAGCAAAATCTTAACCATTCAGCTATCAAGGAAGTCCTGCTTTGAGGTTGTTGATCTTTTCCCTATTATTTGTAAGAGCTCTTTATATATTAAAGAATGAAATTTTGGCTATGAATGCATATATTTTCAAAGATTGTTAATTTTTTTTGCAACTCTCTTATGAATTTTTACCATGAAGAATTTAATTTTCATTAATCGATCTTTTAAGAGTTTAAAAGATTTTCCACACCCTGAGGTTTTAAAAGAATCTTCATCCTCTCACTTTTTTCCAGTAACTTTATTGTTTTTAACATTGAAATATTTGATCCACTTGGACTTTATCTCACTATATGGCAGCACCTTAATTTTTTTCAGATGGCCATCCTGTTATCTCAATATCAATTATTGAATAATCCATTTATTCCTGATCTGAAATATAATTTTTATCTACTGAATTTGTACTAAATTCCCATATTATAAATGTTTGCTTTCTCGACTATCTATTCTACTATTGTAGAGTCACACACCTTTTATAAACTTTGAGTTTCATAGGCAAATTAAATCATGTTTTTTAATGTATGATAGGCCTTATCTACACGTTTTTTGGTGGGGAGGGTTCTTCCAACTTCCATATTAACCTTAGAATGTTAGCACCTTCTTTTTATAGGTTTAGAAAGAGGGGGTAAATTTTGATTTTATAGTTCTTATATCATAAGAAATTAACTTTAGAGTAGCTGACATCTTTACAGTGCTGATTCTTCTCAGCCACGTGCATGGTATTGTAGCCCATTGATTCATATCTTTTCCATGTCCTCTTGAGTAATTTGAAGTTTTCTTCACATACATCTTACATATTTCTTGTAAAATTTATTTCTAAGTATTATACTTTTGTTGTCATTGCAAATAGATTTTTTTCTATTTTCTGAGTTTTGATTATTTGTATGTATCAGAAATGTTTTATTTCCATGCATTTATTTTACACCCCACTATTCTTTGGCCACCTGATGTGAAGAGCTGACTCTTTTAAAAAGACCCTGATGCTGGGAAAGATTGAAGGCAGGAGGAGAAGGGGATGACAGAGGATGAAATGGTTGGATGGCATCACCGAGTCAATGGACATGAGTTTGAGCAAGCTCCTGGAGATTGTAACTGACAGGGAAGCCTGGCATGTTGCAGTCCATGGGGGCGAAAAGAGTTGGACACGATTGAGCAACTGATCAGTAACAAGAGTTTTACAAAATTTTTATTGTTCTATAGTGGCTTTTATTTTTGGATTTATGTTTGGACTTTTCAACTATGCAGACATATATTTCTACCTCCTATTTTCAGTGTCTGTAACTAATTTCTATTATATTTGATACTATAATGTTAAAATGAAAATAGTGGTGACAATATTCATTCTTTTAATATTTTGAATTTTGTAAGAACATCAAATATGCTGCAGGTTTGGGTTGAGATAGATATATGTTCACGTTATTGAATATATGTATTATTGGGTAGTTTATCAAAAATTTCTATTAAACATTTTCAAGTGCATTTTAGCATTTTGGGAGTTGATTATATGAATTTTCCTCTAGGTTTATTAATGAGATAGTTTATAGTAATGAATTTCCTAATAATGAATCATTAAATTCTCAGGTTAAACTCTATGTGTTTTGTTTTGGTTTTGGCCACAGCAAGCAGCTTGCTGGATCTTAGTTCCCTGACCCAGGATTGAACCCGTGCCCTTGGCAGTGCAAGCGCAAAGTCCTAGCCACTGGACAGCCAGGGAATTCCTCATTAAATTCTATTTGATAATGATTTGATGTACTATTGGACATGACTTTCTAATTTTTTTTAAAGATTTTGTTGCTTAAGTGAGATCATGTTGTAATTATGCAATTTTTGTTAGATTCGTTTTCATGACTATTCCACTAGTGTTTACAAAGAAGTTGTGTTTTCTGAAAGTGTACAGTTTGACATTTGTCAATAAAAGCTAACATTTGGTTATATTTAATTTTTTCTCTATTTGACAAAGAATAAGTCTTTTAGTAATTCTGCTTATATTTCTTATAATTATGACTGTAGCCCGCCAGGTTCCTCTGTCCGTGGAATTCTCCAGGCAAGAATACTGGAGGGAGTAGCCATTCCCTTCTCCAGGGGAATCTTCCTGACCCAGGGATCAAACCCAGGTCTCCATATTACAGGCAGATTCTTTACTGTCTGAGCCATGAGGAAAGCCCCCATAAATAAGACTGCTATGTTTTTTATCATATAGATATTTATACTATTTCTATCTTAATTTTGCATTTTACCTCTTAACATTAAAAACTTTTCTTGTTATCTCATTGATCATTTAGGTGTAAATTTCTTTTGTTGGCATTTCCTTGACATATTATTTTTCATTCTTTTATTTTCAAACTGTCTCTTTTTATGGATCTTAGAAATATCACAAAGTTGTGCTTTGCTCTTTAGATAATCCGAAGACCAGGGTTTTTAGGTGTAAAGCCCATTTTTATTTAATTATATATCCATATGTTTAGTCGTAGTTCTAGCACATTGTTTTGTATTTTATGTTCTGTTTTGGAAAGGGTGTCTTTTTAGGATCTGTATTGTATTTATATTTACTGTATGTTTCTTCAGTTTTGTTTGTGGCTCTATTAATTCTAAGAAAAGTATGCCTTTTTTGTTCTAGTGCTTACCTTTATAAACATAATTTTATATAATTTTCTCATTCCCTCATACTTTTTTTGACCAAATCTGTTGGTTATTACCTCTGAACAATAATGAGAAAAATAATGAATTATGTTACAAAGTCTGTGACTTCCGTCTTGCTGGCACTCTCTCTCTTGCTGACACCTTCTGCCTTCCCATTTGCTCACTCTGGTCTAAGGAGAGGGTTTTGTGGCCAGGAACTTAAAGAGGCCTCCAGCCAACAGCTCATGAGGACCTTACGGCTCAGTCCAACAACTCATGAGTAACTGACTCCTGCCAATAGCTCTGTGAGTGAGTTGGAAAGTGGCTCCTTCCCAGTTGAGCCTGGAGATGACTGTGGCCTGTGAAAGACCCAGAGCCAGGAAACACAGTTGAGATTCTCAACAGTGTTATGATGGACCTGGATTTCTTTTCTACAGGAGCTATGAGTTTTTAGTAAGGTTGTTTTAAGCCAGTAACTGTTGGGGCAATTTGTTATGCTTCAATAGGTAGCTATCACATGCATCCTAAGGGGCTTTTGCATTTCAAGTTGTCTCTTTTCTGAAGAGTGTGTTTTTGCTGGAATATTTTCTCTGTCCCCACTGGGCTCTCTCATGTCTCTTCATACTTCTTTTAGCCTTCTTTCTTGACTCTACCTGATCTCATCTGTGATAGTGCATAATTTGAAATTTCTGGATTATCTGTCTCTTAGCTTTATTTAAAATGTAGTTTTCATAATCTTTTTCAACTTTCTTGTTGCTTTTATGTGATTTCCAGGGAAAGGAGGGGAGAAAACATTGGCTTATGCAACTGTGTTCATAGCAGAAGTCTTATTGTTTAGCTTGGTCAATAGAGATGATAAACTTCACATGTTTACTTGGCAATCTTTATCTATTTTTGTCATTTAATCAATATTCTATCAATTTGTCTGTAGTTTTTTTACTGATTGGTAGAAGCTTTTTATACACTAGAGATATTAGCTTTTATCTTTTCACTACTTTTCCCTTAAAACTGAAAAGGATTTCAGTGATCCCTACATTTATAAAAAATTTTATTAAAAGGTCTTAAATTTTTCTGTAGTCAAATTTACAGTTATTTCCATTATGAGTCAGTATTTTGAGTCTGGCTTAAGATGGCCTATGAAAACAGGGATTTTGAATTGTGGGAGCTGAAGGATAATACATACATACTCTGCAATGACACCTAAAAAGGTAGAGAGAAAACAGTTAACATTTCTATAAAATATAAAGACAATGTTTATGGAGTAAAAATATTGGAAAATTAAATTATCCAAAATGGGGAGCTTTAAAAAAATTAAATAACATTTACATTAAAGATCATCTGTCTGGAATCTAAAATACAATGTTTACTCTATATTTGCTGCCACACTATTGAATGACTATCTTTTCCCTCACTGAGTTGAAATGCTTTACTTATTAAATATAACTTTTCATGTAACTATTATTCGTTGTCTGCTGATGTACTTAACTATCCCTACACCAATATCACACTGGTTTACATATTATAGCACTGCTGCTGCTGCTGCTAAGTCACTTCAGTCGTGTCCGACTCTGTGTGACCCCATAGACAGCAGCCCATTAGGCTCCCCCATCCCTGGGATTCTCCAGGCTAGAACACTGGAGTGGGTTGCCATTTTCTTCTCCAATGTATGAAAGTGAAAAGTGAAAGTGAAGTCACTCAGTCGTGTCTGACTCTGTGCGACCTCATGGACTGCAGCCTACCAGGCCCTCCATCCATGGGATTTTCCAGGCAAGAGTACTAAAGTATCCCAATTCTTGGCTTCCCAGGTGGCTCAGACAGTAAAGAATCTGCCTGCAATGCAGGAGACCCAGGTTCAATCCCTGGGTTGGAGAGATCTCCCGGAGAAAGGAATGGCTATCCACTCCAGTATTTTTGCCTGGGGAATTCCATGGACAGAGGAGCCTGGTAGGTACAGTCCATGAGGTCACAAAGAGTTGGCCACAACTGAGCGACTAACACACACATACACACACACACACACACACACACACACCAATTCTGTTATATCATACAGTGGCCATGAGACCTCAGTAAACTCCTCTAAGCCTCAGTTTCTACTTTGCAGTGTTGTTTTAGGAATTCAATGTATAAAGCATATAAGTAAATAAATTTTCTGGTCCCAGCACTCATACAAAATAAGCATTCATAAATGATTGCCATTAATACCATCATAAAGCATAATGAAATTAGACTGCAGGTAAAAAAAATTAATGACAATAATATTACTAGGCATTTTAAAAATACAACAAACACTATCTCTCTTATATTTCCCTGTGTGTTCAAGGGATAGGTAGGGAGTTTGGGATGGACATATACACATGGCTATATTTAAAATGGATAACGAACAAGGACCTATTGTATAGTACATGGAACTTTGCTCTACCTTAGGTGGCAGCCTGGATGGGAGAGGTGTTTCAGGGAGAATGGATACATGTATATGTAAGGCTGTGTCCCTTTGCTGTGCACCTGAGTCTATCTCAACATCTTTAATCAGCTCTGGTGGTGGCTTAGTCGCTAAGCTGTGTCTAAATCTTGCAACCCCAAGGTCAGCTAATGGCTAATCAGCTATACTCCAATATAAAATAAAAAGTTTTTGTTTTAAAGTTCTAAGAGAACTTCCTCTTATAAGGAAGATCATTCTTCTCCTGTGGGGAGATCATTCAGATTGGGGTAGATGCTTAATTCTCCTAGGCTAACAATACAAACAGTGGAAGGAACAAAGAGGAACTGATAGAGCGTGCTAGGAAAGGGCCACTGGGTCAGTAACAAAGGGGAGAAATGGCACTTCACGCAAATTTCCAGAGAAAGGAGTTTCACGGTTGCCTAGCAACATGTAAACACAGAAGAAAGAAGGGAAAGGCATCAAAAAAAAAAAAAAATCAGGCAAATGTTACTCTCTCACCCATTTATTATTCCTACATTGTGTGTAAGTCAAGAGAAACAAGATATATGTTTGATCTCCAAAAACAAGGTAGCCAGACAGTGAAGCACATATAACTCAAATATAACAGTAAAAATATAATTGGTAGTAGTAAGTAACCCAGATTATATATATATACAGACAAAAATGCATGTGTTTAAAGCAGGATTCCAGGTGCAACAGAACCATTCCATTCAATGCAGCAAGAATTTGTAAGTCTTCCAGGGACACACGGAAGAGAATGAGGCAGCCCACACCTCTAGGAACTTTAAAATCTGAGAATAAAATGGGCTTCCTCAATGGCTCAGAGGGTAAAGAATCCACCTGCAATTCAGGAGACACAGGAGTTGCAGGTTCAATTCCTGGGTCAGGATGATTCCCTGGAGGAGGGCAAGGCAACACAATCCAGGATTCTTGCCCTGAGAATCCCGTGGACAAAGGAACCTGGTGGGCTACAGTCAAAAGGGTCACATAGAGTCAGACACAGCTGAGGAACTACACACATACAAACACACACACACACAAGGATAAAATGAATATACAGATCATACCACTACAAGGCAGAATTCATGTCACAACTGAGCAACACCTCATTTGTGTGTCCTCCGAGGTGAAAGAAATCAAAGTTTGAGGTGGGCGCACATTCAGAAAACCTTCCCAAAAGAGAAGTCATTTGAATTAACCTTAAAAAATTAAACAGGGGGAAAAAATTAAATAGAATTTTGACAGGTAGATGTGAGATAAGAGACCACATTTAGTACATCATGGAGGAAACTCCAGGCATGTTCAAAATAACGATAATCCAAATTTTGCTGCAAAATAGGGTTGTGTCTACTAGAATGGAAGCTGGGAGTTTTCTTAAATCTTAAGTATCAAATACAGATGAATCTCTCCATGTCAAAGATAAAACTGTTGCCACGTTGTGGTGTATGCTAATTTATGAATTTGTGTTTCAACTGATAAGCACTGGGTGGTGAAAAGGCTATGGGTGAAATGGTCAAGAGATTAATCTGGTAATGGTACTTTTGACTTGGTGGTGGGTGGAGAGTCACTGTAATAAAGTAAGTGATGAAAAATAAATATAAGCAGTCGAGATGGGAGAAGAGGACAGTCTAATCTAAGAAAGGATCTTCCAGAACAGGAAGACAGGAACAGATAACACAGACAATTGTTGGGTTACCAACTGTAGACAAGTTGTTGATTAGATGGAAGGGTTCCGTGGAGAGTGAGGAGTGAAAACTAACTCAGAGTTGGTAAGTCTGACTTTTTAGATATCAGTAATAGAAAAAATAGATTCAACTGGGTGGCAGAGGGAAAGAAAGAGAAGAAGGAAAGAAAGGGTCAGCTGTTTCAAACTTGCTAAGTCTGAAGTGCTCATGGTACTATCACATAGAAATGCTCAGCAAGCAGAGGAAAACATAGGCTTAGAGTTCTGGAGACAGTCAAGACTGGTGATTATTCACACGAAGGTCATAATTGAAGCTGCTGCTGCTGCTGCTGCTNCCTGACTTAGAGGAATGCCCTTGATCCAGCATTTAATGACATACAGCAGGACTAGTGGAAGCGTTTATTCAGAGAAAAGAACCACCTCCCCGAAATTAATGTTGGCTGAAGTTCAAGCGAGGAGAGAAAAGAAACAGGCGTGGGAAGAAGTGAAGACAGAGACCATAAAATGTCAAGAGCTAAGGAATTTACTTAAAAACTGATTATATCCCTTGAAAGTTTCCATCATACTTCTCCACAAAAATTTTACTAAAAACATTCTCATAAGTAGAGCATCTTGAATATATAAGAGGGGTGGGGAGAAGACCAGTGGAAAGTTCCCACACATCCAGTCTGACCACAAATATGACCAAAATTTATGTAGACAGCTATGAGGTATAAAAAAATAGAGAGAGGAACAGCTTAAGTCATCTCGCAGCTTCCTTCTACAATAATGGAAGAATTTCTTTGAATTTCAGTAAATATCACAGGGCTCTATGAGACATTTAGTGGGTACAGGTGTTCAGTTCAGTCAGTTCAGTCACTCAGTCGTGTCCGACTCTTTGCGACCCCATGAATTGCAGCACGCCAGGCCTCCCTGTCCATCACCAACTCCCGGAATTCACTCAGACTCACGTCCATCGAGTCAGTGATGCCATCCAGCCATCTCATCCTCTGTCGTCCCCTTCTCCTCCTGCCCCCAATCCCTCCCAGCATCAGAGTCTTTTCCAATGAGTCAACTCTTCGCATGAGGTGGCCAAAGT
>SJYX01021491.1:181855-258530 GCA_006410675.1 Oreotragus oreotragus | reverse complement strand
TCTGTCCTACCAGACTCCTGTCTTTCCAAAGCTGGAAAAAAGCAAATTCTTTGTCTATCCTCTGTGCTCAAGTTCACTCACACAATTGCGTCCAACTCTTTGCGACCCCATGGACTGCAGCATACCAGGCTTCCCTGTCCATCACCAACTCCCAGAGCTTACTCAAACTCATGTCCATTGAGTCGGTGATGCCACCCAACCAGCTCATCCTCTGTCATCCCCTTCTCCTCCTGCCTTCAATCTCTCCCAGGATCAGGGTCTTTTCCAATGAGTCAGTTCTTCGCATCAGGTGGCCAAAGTATTGGAGCTTCAGCATCAGTCCTAACGATAAATATTCAGGACTGATATCCTTTAGGATTAGCTGGTTGGATCTTGCAGTCCAAAGGACTAAAAAGAGTCTTCTCCAGAACCACAGTTCAGAGAGATCAGTTCTTCAGTGGTCATCTTTCGTTACGGTCCAACTCTCACATCCATGCATGACCACTGGAAAAACCATAGCTTTGACAATATGGACCTTTGTTGGCAAAGGTCCAAAGGTGGTTTTCAAAGGTATTGTGTCCAAAGGTACTTTAAAAAATAAGAATTCCTTGGTTGTCCAATGGTCAGGACTCCACGCTTTCACTGCCACGGGCCTGGGTTTGATCCCTGGTCAGGGAGCTAAGAACCCACAAACCAGGTGGTGTACAAGAAAAAAAAATGGAGTATATGGTTTCAAAATCATGCAATTCTAGAGGCGAAGGCCTTGGTGACCGTTGGTTATCTTCGCCATCAGTGGAAAACTGGCTTGTGTTACCACTGTCTGGACTCAGGTTGTACTGCAGCTCACCCACTGTGAGTAGAGGAGAGAGATGTGAAACCAGGAGCATCTATTTCAGGCAAGTCCTGTGGGAAAAGACAGGAGTCACACTGCTCTAACAGCAAGCTGGAGAGGACTTAAGGAAGGGGGAATTTTTAGTTGGATGTTTCTGATGACAGGTAATAGGAACTCAGCTCAAACTGGTAGAAACACAAGGAGGAATTAATGATTTAAGAAACAAAAAAGCCTGGGCATTGACATGGAGCTTACAGTGATACGAGATGTAGATTCTTGAACAGTGTCCTTCGGGATATAGATGTTTGTCTTGATTATCATTGCTTTTCCTTGTTCAAAAGGTTTCATTGCTCTACAGGCTCTCTTTATGCAAAGATGATATTGCAAGGCAACTCCTGGCTTAAATGGCTCGTCGAAGCTGTGATCTCAGGGAAAAAAATCGTTCTTCCAGTAACTTTATTACTTATCAAAAAAGGACACTGCCTGGTTCTACTTAAGTCATATGAACACCCATGATCCAGTGAGCAGGTCCAGGAGATGGCGCACTCTGGTTGCGCATGGTCTTGCGCAAACTCTTTTGATGGGAATGCCATGGTCCCTCAATGGACAACCCCTTCCAATCACAGAGAAGGCAGAGGCAGCTCCCAAGAGGAAGCTTCACAGAACAGATGAAGAAAGCAAACAAGTCCACTACAGAAAGGGGCATGTATGTATTGTATTTTTCCTCTTTGAGTTTATACTTGGCTCCTGTAATTAGAGGAAGAGTTACTACAACCACGTGTTTTTTCAGTTACTCCATTGATCTGTTTTAAATTCTTGCTCTGCTGTCAGTTTTTCACTGCAAAATCTAAGTTTCCTTGTCTGCCAATGAGAATTATGTATGCACACAGTTTAGCAGTGCTCCAAAATCTAGGTTTCCTGGTGTGCCAGTGAAGATTATACACACACACACGGTTTAGCAGAATTCCATTCATCATGGCTGTGCAACAATATTCATCTTCCAGCACAGAAGATTCTGATCAAAACGCAGCCATGCGTGCTGTGCAAAGCTTTCATCAGCATGCATGAAACAAGCCAATATGTCTTTTGTTCTTTTGGCTTGCCTTGGTCTATCTTTCAGACACTAACATCAAATTTTCTCAGATAACAGACTTCCAACTGTCAGGAAATTGTTTGATTGTTCCCTAAAGGAACCAAATGGGGAGTCTGGTAGGCTGTGTGGCAGCTCCCATCCATGGGGGTGACATGGACAGGTGTGGCCCTCTATGCTCCAGGAATAATTCTAAAGAAGGCTGTGAAGTATAAACCAGTACCTTCTTCCCCATGCATATGGAATATATTGTCATGAAATTTAGCCTGTTATCACATTAGAGCTTTAATTTCTGGGAGCACATTCTCCTGCTTGGAACAGGGCCAAGCAGGAATAGTACCTTGGAGTAGTACCTAACTCATAGGCCCCTGCAATCAGGAAATGACCTGGTGCAGTTGAGTCCTTACTGGCTAGCGCATAGTGAGCTCTCTACCATGTAGCTGCTATTATTCATTTTAATGAGTATCTGCTGACCAGCTACACTGTGTTCAAACCATGCAGACCAAAAATGTTTGTGAAATACACGAAAGGATTTTAGGATGAAGAAAAAGGTACTCTAAAGGGATCCAGAAAAAGACATTCCTGGGGTTAAGTCTTTGGGACTGAGCAGCTTTGGTCACACAATAAACCAAATGTGAAACACTCAACAAATCAGGAAAAATAATCTCTTAGTATTAAAAAATAAAAGTAGAGAACACGGTTTTGAGTTATATGTAGTACTAAGTCTGAAAACCACTGTCTAACTTGAGCTCTATCTAGCAAAAGAATTAGGGTATTCTGAACAAGATTAAGAAAAAAATACAGCTGAATTGTGGGTGGATTGCATGAGGACTGGATTTGTTGCACCCAGCGGTCTGTTTCACAGAGAACATTTCTACAGCTCTTCACTCCTTTCTATAAGGTGTAGATGATTTTGTGGGGTTTTCTTCCCACTCAGGCAGACAGGCCAGGCTGGAAGCCACTTCCAGACAGGCCAGCCCCAGGCCTCAAAGAACGGAGCCAGATTCTTCTGCACCTTTTCAGAGAACTTCCTCACCCACAGGTTCATCTTGCCAGGGTTGTCCCTGGGGATGTCAGAGAGGGTCTGGTACTCAATGAAGAGCTGGGTGAATGGCTCCCAAAGGCCTCCTGAAGCTGGAAAAGGAGGAAGGGGCAGGATGAGATGTCTAATCTACAAAAGCCATCCTCTCACTTACACACATAGAATTACATGTAATGTATATGTGTGTGTGTGTGTGTGTGTCTGCTCAATCCCTTCAGTCGTGTCAGACTCTTTGCAACCCTATAGACTGTAGCCCGCCAGGCTCCTCTGTCCACGGGATTTCCCAGGCAAGAATAAGAATACTGGAGTGGGTTGTCATGCCCTCCTCCAGAGGATCTTCCCGACCCAGGGATTGAACTCGAGACTCCTGCATTGTAGGTGGATTCTTTACCACTGAGTCACCGGGAAAGCCACTTGTCTACAAAAGCCACCCCTCATACACACACACAGAGCTACATGTGATGCTTAGCCATAAGCTACCTTCTAACACTGATTTAGCTCTTATCGGTGGCTCTCTCCTCCATCCCCTTGTCAGGTGTCATAGCTCATTATGCCTAATTTCAGTCTGAGACGGAGTCTGTGCTTGCACTTTCCTTGGTCTATAATGGGGTCTCAATAAGTGGCAGTTATTTCAGTATTATTATTTCTCTTACCCTAAGCTTAGTGGTAGATAAAGATGTTAATTGGACAAAAATGAGGATCATCTTTGTAGCTGAAATATGGAAGCCTTCCCTTTGAAAACACACAGCCACCCAGACTTAACGATATTTTTATTCTGTATTGAAGATTCAACTCTTGGCAAGTCTGCTACACCATCTTATGGACCTGGGCAGATGTGTAACAGGAATGCGTTCTTTCTGGGTAGAGCTAGGAAGAAGGGGCTTCCCAGGTGACGCTAGTGGTAAAGAACCCATTTGCCAGTGTAGAAGACATGAGAGACACAGGTTCGATCCCTGGGTTTGGGAAGATCCCCTGGAGGAGGGCAAGGAACCCACTCCAGTATTCTTGCCTGGAGAATCCCATGGACAGAGGAGCCTGGCAGGCTACAGTCCATGGGGTTCCAAAGAGTGATGACTTAGCATAGCACAGCATAGAGCTGGGATGAACTTGGACACAGGGAGAAATGAGTGCTCAGAGANCTCCAGTATTCTTGCCTGGAGAATCCCATGGACAGAGGAGCCTGGCAGGCTACAGTCCATGGGGTTCCAAAGAGTGATGACTTAGCATAGCACAGCATAGAGCTGGGATGAACTTGGACACAGGGAGAAATGAGTGCTCAGAGACAGCTCCTGGAAGGCCCTTGAAATGGATACGCAAGACTGTAGGACTATAGAGCTAGAAAGGATGTGATCTTGCTCCATCATTTAGGAATCTAAGACCGTGGAGGAACACTGCCTTGAAGGCAAGTTAAAGGAGTATCTCAGCCCCATCATTCTTTCATTACTGCACAGTTGCAATCACAGACCATTAGAAGACACTGGCTACCATCAGCTTATTAAATTAAATTCCATTAAAAGTGAAATTAGCTAAATTGACTTTAAGTAACTGACAAGCTGGGGTCATTCAAACACAAATACAACCGGGGGCATGAATAAATAATATCTCAGAGGAATGTATTTGGGGAAGGCTTCCTGGAGAAGGTGACGATGATCTGATTTTGAAAGATGAACAGTTTTTCTGTTCTATAAAAAGGCAAAACTATTTCAGGGGAAAGGAGCAGTATTTGTAAATGTACCGAGGTACGTGTCATGGTGATATGTTCTGAAAGCTGTAAACAGCTTGGATTTGCTGGAGAATGAGTAAGAAGGCAAAGCCTGGGCCTTGAGGCAGGAGGAGAAGACGCAGCCAGTTACTGAAGAGTTTGGCATTAGCTGGGATCCCGTCTATCATGGTCTTTCAGCTTTATCTTCCACTTCCCTCAGTAAGGACTCTGGTTTCCTTGGGAAATGTGAACACAGCCTGTGATTTTTTTTTGTTTTTTGGTCTCTTTTTCTATAGAATCCCATTTTCCTCTTCCCTTCCCTCTCTTTCACCAACCGCCATTAAAAAAAATTTTAATTACTCAAAGGCAGGTGAAAAAGTGTATTTATTCTGTGAATAGAGCCTTTTTCATGGAAGGCCCTGGCTGGTGAAGGGCGGGAGGGCTAGAGAAATGAAACATGGGTTTGGTGCATTTTGAAGTCTGGAGTGAGCAAGGACTTGTTGAGACGCATGCTGACTGCTCAGCCTAACTCAACGCTCTCCTCTTCCAGTTTCCAAGGCTGCTGAAGAGAGGAGAAATCTTATCACTTTGAGAAGCCAGGAGACTTGGCAAAATGTTTTCATTTTAGCACCAGCCCAGACTGTGGATTATCGCAGTTGATTGCTTTTCAAAGTGAAAAGGTCTCATGTCCATCTGCAAGTCTGAGGAAAACCAGGAGTTCTCTGCGGGATCTGTAAGCGCCTGCATCTCAGATGAGTGAATATCCTCCCTGGTAGGTGTGCCCTTTGGTCAGTTAGGAATGAGATGGCCACAGATAAATGCAAAAGTCCTTTTATACGGATGAAGCAATCAACTGTTTTTTAATTGAAGTATAGTTGATTTCTAATATTGTTCAGGTGCATAACAAAGTGAATCAGTTATATATATAATATACATATATTATATATAATTTCAGGTTATTTTGCATTATAGGTTATTATAAGATACTGAGTATAGTTCCCTGTGTTATATAGTAAATCCTTGTTGCTTATTTATTGTATGTATAGTAGTTTGTGTGGATCACAACAAACTGTGGGAAAGAGATGGGAATACCAGACCACCTTACCTGTCTCCTGAGACACCTGTATGTGCATCAGGAAGCAACAGGTAGAATCGGACATGGAACAGCTGACCAGTTCACAACTGAGAAAGGAGTACAACAAAGCTGTATATTGTCACCCTGCTTACTTAACTTATGTGCAGAGTACATCACGTGAAATGTCAGGCTGGATGAAGCACAAGCTGGAATCAAGATAACTGAGAGAAATACCAACAACCTCAGATATGCAGATGACACCACCCTTATGGCAGAAAGTGAAGAACTAAAGAACTACTTGATGAAAGTGCAAGAAGAGAGTGAAAAAGCTGGCTTAAAACTCAACATTCAAAACACTAAGATCATGGTATCTGGTCCCATCACTTCATGGCAAATAGAAGGGGGAAAAGTGCAAGCAGTGACAGAATTTACTTACCTGGGCTTCAAAACCACTGAGGACGGGGACTCCTGCCATGAAAATAAAAGAAAGAAGAGAGACTATGGCAAACCTAGACAGTGTATTAAAAAACAAGCCCAGTTCAGTTCAGTTGCTCAGTCATGTCTGACTCTTTGCGACCCCATGAATCGCAGCACGCCAGGCCTCCCCGTTCGTCACCATCTCCCGGAGTTCACTCAGACTCACGTCCATCGAGTCGGTTATGCCATCCAGCCATCTCATCCTCTGTCGTCCCCTTCTCCTCCCGCCCCCAATCCCTCCCAGCATCACAGTCTTTTCCAATGAGTCAACTCTTCTCATGAGGTGGCCAAAGTACTGGAGTTTCAGCTTTAGCATCGTTCCTTCCAGAGAAATTCCAGGGTTGATCTTCAGAATGGACTGGTTGGATCTCCTTGCAGTCCAAGGGACTCTCAAGAGTTTTCAACACCACAGTTCAAAAGCATCAATTCTTCGGCACTCAGCTTTCTTCACAGTCCAACTCTCACATCCATACATGACCACAGGAAAAACCATAGCCTTGACTAGGTGGACCTTAGTTGGCAAAGTAATGTCTCTGCTTTTGAATATACTATCTAGGTTGGTCATAACTTTTCTTCCAAGGAGTAAGCATCTTCTAATTTCATGGCTGCAGTCACCATCTGCAGTGATTTTGGAGCCCAAAAAATTTAAGTCTGACACTATTTCCACTGTTTCCCCATCTATTTCCCATGAAGTGATGGGACCAGATGCCTTGATCTTCATCTTCTGAATGTTGAGCTTTAAGCTAACTTTTTCACTCTCCTCTTTCATTTTCATCAAGAGGCTTTTTAGTTCCTCCTCACTTTCTGCCATAACGGTGGTGTCATCTGCATATCTGAGGTTATTGATATTTCTCCCAGAAATCTTGATTCCAGCTTGTGTTTCTTCCAGTCCAGCGTTTCTCATGATGTACTCTGCATAAACGTTAAATAAGCAGGGCGACAATATACAGCCTTGACGTACTCCTTTTCCTATTTGGAACCAGTCTGTTGTTCCATGTCCAGTTCTAACTGTTGCTTCCTGACCTGCATACAGATTTCTCAAGAGGCAGGTTAGGTGGTCTGGTATTCCCATCTCTTTCAGAATTTTCCACAGTTTCTTGTGATCCACACAGTCAAAGGATTTGGCATAGTCAATAAAGCAGAAATAGATGTTTTTCTCAAAGACGTCACATTTTTGACAAAGGTCCATGTAGTCAAGGCTGTGGTTTTTCCAGTAGTCACGTACAGATGTGAAAGTTGGACCATAAAGAAGGTTGAGCACTAAAGAACTGATGCTTTCGAACTGTGGCACTGGAGAAGACTCTTGAGAATCCCTTGGACTGCAAGGTGATCAAAAGAGTTAATCCTAAAGGAAAAGAAAGAAAGTGAAAATGAAAGTCACTCAGTTGTGTCTGACTCTTTGAGACCCCATGGACAATTTAGTCCATGGAATTCTTCAGGCGAGAATACTGGGGTGGGTGGCCTTTCCCTTCCCCAGTGGATCTTCCTAGCCCAGGGATCGATTCCAGGTCTCCCACATTGCAGGTGGATTCTTTGCCACCTGAGCCACAGGGGACTGCTGCTGCTGCTGATAAGTCGCCTCAGTCGTGTCCGACCCTGTGCGATCCCATAGACAACAGCCCACCAGGCTCCCCCAACCCTGGGATTCTCAAGGCAAAAACACTGGAGTGGGTTGCCATTTCCTTCTCCAGAGCCACCGGGGAAGCCCATTCTAAAGGAAACCAACCCAGAATATCCACTGGAAGCACTGGATGCAGAAGCTGAAGCTCCAATACTCTGGCCACATGACTGACTCACTGGAAAACACCTTGACGCTGGGAAGGATTGAGAGCATGAGGAGAAGGGGTGGCAGAGGATGAGATGGTTAGAAAGCGTCACCGACTCGGTGGACATGAGTTTGAGCAAACTCTAGGAGACAGTGAAAGACAGGAAAGCGCGACGTGCTTCAGTCCACGGGGTCGCAAGTTGGGCACAACTTAGCGACTGAACACAAAGAAATCAAAAGAGACCCTAAACCTATTGTGTAACACATGAAACTCTGTCCAATTTTCTCTACCAGCCTGGATAGGAGGTGGGGTTTAGGGGAGAGTGGGTACATGTATATGTGTGGCTGAGTCCATTCAGTGTTCACCTGAAGCTAACACAACATTGTTAATCAGCTATACCCCAGTACAAAATTAAAAGTTTAAAGTTTTGGGAAAAAAAGATACCCTAAGAAGGGCAACCTGGAGTGGGAAAAGCTATCAGCTACATAAATATTAATAGCTGACCAGTGTTATCCAAAAGAAAAATGCATGAGAATAAAATGGGCACTTCAAAGCAAAAACAAAACAAAACACAAAATCTAAATGTCCAGTTAATACATGCAAAGCTGTTCAGCCTCACCAGAAGCCTCTGTGCTGGGCCTCTGAGCATGTGACATGTTGTACGAGCTTTAAAGCAGTCCCTGGTTCCTGCAAGCCTCTGGCACTCCTGTATATAAGCCCTGCTGGCCTAAGAGCCAGTGGGAGGCCACCAACTTATGCAGGTCCCTAAGAATAAGGCTGGAGAAGCCTGCCCAAATCTTGAATGGGCTACCTCTAGTTATAAGGCTACTAACCTTTGTATTATTATGTATAGTAATACTTCTTTCTTAGAAGAGAAAGTGTGATAGAAAGGTAATGTTTGCTTTAGGAGGATATTTCTCTGTGGTCTAGAATATATAGATATCTCTAGAGCCCCACCTGTGGTGTTGGAGAAGACTCTTGAGAGTCTCTTGGACTGCAAGGAGATCCAGCCAGTCAATCCTAAAGGAGATCAGTCCTGGATGTTCATTGGAAGGACTGATGCTGAAGCTGAAACTCCAATACTTTGGCCACTTCATGCGAAGAGTTGACTCATTTGAAAAGTCCCTGATGCTGGGAAAGATTGAGGGCAGGAGGAGAAGGGGATGACAGAGGATGGGATGGTTGGATGGCATCACCGACTCAATGGACATGAGTTTGAGTAAGCTCTGGGAGGTGGTGATGGACAGGGAAGCCTGGCGTGCTGCCGTCCATGGGGTCGCAAAGAGTCAGACACGACTGAGAGGCTGAATTGAACTGAGGGCCTCAAAGGTATGTTTTGAGGTTGCTCTGATAATCATTTATTTTATGAAAGTCACAAATTTAAAAAGTGTTAACTAAAACTTTATATGTGTAAATGATAAAGGCAATAACTCTTCTGTATGCCAAAAATCTAAATCCATTTTAACAACATTGTGAGCTAAACAGTAAATGAATTTGCTGTCATTCCGGTTCAAGCAAATTGATTTGGGTGATTTTTTTTAATGGCTATTAAAAGTGAAGACCATATATAAAAAAACTGAAGACCACATTGACCAATCTGTCCCTACATGGGAAAAGACACATAAATACGTTTTTTTTTTTTTTTTAATTAAAACTAAGAGAGAAACTGAGTTTGCCTCCATCGTAATAATTTCAGTTATAGTTGATGGTCAGGAGGTGCATAGCTCAGCTGGTAAAGAATCTACCTGCAATGCAGGAGACCCTGGTTCAATTCCTGGGTGGGGAAGATCCCCTGGAGAAGGGATAGGCTACCTACTTCAATATTCTTGGGCTTCCCTTGTGGCTCAACTGGTAAAGAATCCGCCTGCAATGTGGGAGACCTGGAGTCGATCCCTGGGTTGGGAAGATCCCCTGGAGAAGGGAAAGGCTACCCACTCCAGTATTTTGGTCTGAAGAATTCCATGGACTATACAGTCCATGGATTCACAAACAGTCGGACACAGCTGAGCAACTTTCACTTTCACAGGCGGTGCAAGGGTTTCTCGGGGAAGGCAATGGCACCCCACCCCAGTACTCTTGCCTGGAAAATCCAATGGACGGAGTAGCCTGGCGGGCTGTAGTCCATGGGGTCACTAACAGTCGGACAGACTGAGCGACTTCACTTTCACTTTTCTCTTTCATGCATTGGAGAAGGAAATGGCAACCCACTCCAGTATTCTTGCCTGGAGAATCCCAGGGATGGGGGAGCCTGGTGGGCTGCCGTCTATGGGGTCACACAGAGTCGGACACGACTGAAGCGACTTAGCAGCAGCAGCAGCAGCAGCATTGCTTATTGTTTCCTTTCAACAATATTCACCACAAGGATGAGGTTTTTTGGTCCCATTTAGTGTGACCAATCACTAATTCTTTAAATTTTTTTGGAAATTAACCACCCATCCTTCTAATCAGTTGGCAATATTATGCTTGTGGGGTAAGATAGAGTAATAGTCCTTTTTGTTCTACTTTCTTTAATGATCCTAAAGTGATTTGTTTCATTTGTAAATTATCCAATTTGCTAGAAGTCTGGATATTTCAGATATTGGATCTAATAACCTATAGGACCTTGGGCTTTGTGCTCCTTTGTCCAATAACTCTCAGAAGTGAGGATGGAAGTTTGGGTATCCTTAAGAGAGAAGGCAATGGCACCCCACTCCAGTACTCTTGCTTGGAAAATCCCATGGATGGAGGAGCCTGGTAGGCTGCAGTCCATGGAGTTGCTAAGAGTCGGACACAACTGAGCGAATTCACTTTCACTTTTCACTTTCATGCACTGGAGAAGGAAATGGCAACCCACTCCAGTGTTCTTGCCTGGAGAATCCCAGGGACAAGGGAGCCTGGTGGGCTGCCGTCTATGGGGTCGCACAAAGTAGGACATGACTGAAGCGACTTAGCAGCAGCAGCAGCAAGAGTGAGCAAAGGTCACTTAGATAAAAGCTCTGAATTTAAGAGGAGCTTCCTCCTAGGACTCCACCAGGTTGTTACATGAAACATAGCTCTTTAGAATTCTCCAGACTGGGTAGGGCAGGATCTTGATACTGAGGGCTGTGTGGCTTGGATGAATGACGCTGTGTGTGCGTGTGATAAGTTGCCTCAGTCATGTCCAACTCTGTGCAGCCCTATGGGCTGTAGCCCACCAGGCTCCTCTGTCCACGGGATTCTCCGGGCAAGAATACTGGAGTGGGTTGCCATGCTTACCTTTAGGGCATCTTCCCGATGGATCCAGGGATCGAAACTGCATCTCCTGCATTGGCAGGCAGGTTCTTTACCACTAGAGCCACCTGGGAAGCCCTTGAATGACCCTTACGGGTAAACAATTTCTATTTGAGTAACTGGGAATAACCTGTTTGGATTTTGGTAGTGTTTTTTTTTTTTTCATTGGAAGATAATTGCTCTGTAATCTTGTGTTGGTTTCTGCCATTCATCAGCATGAATCATCCACGAGCATACGTAGGTTCCCTCCCTCTTGAACCCCCCTCCCACCATCCCACCCCTCTGCATTGTCACAGAGCACCAGGTTGAGCTCCCCATGTTGTCCAGCAGCTTCACATTGGCTGTCTATTTTTTACACGTGGTGATGCGTTTTATTTCAGTGCTACTCTCTCAATCCGTCCCGCCCTCTTCTGCCCCTGCTGTGTCCGTTTGTCTGTTCTCTGTGTCCGAGTCTAAGTCCTGCCCAGCAAATAGGGAATTTTGGTGGTTTTCATCTGGTCGCCTGGCGATTCAGTAGCCATACACATCGTTCCACGCAAGCAAAGCTGCAGGTTGAGGCAGACCCAGTAATATCGTTCAGTATGCTCGCTAAAAATGTGGGTCCCACAACTCCCAGGGGGGAAACGTGCTTCCTCCCCTGAAAAATGGAGACAGCCATAGTACTTATTCTGTAGGACTGATGTGAGCATAAACAAATAAAAAGTACTGAGAACAGCTCCCAGCAAATGGCATTTATTGGCAATTCACCAGAACTGCATTGACATCCTTGAGAGCAAGTGTGCTCTGGAATACAGAATACTTGGAGTGTCCCAGTTACACACAATGAATTCTGAACTTTGAAACAGCAGCAGAGACTCAGTCTTCCTGTAAGAAGGAGAAGGGTGCTAGATTCTACTTCAGGGCACCTGGGGGAAAATCAGGTTTTGTCTTTGTCTCTATGGCAACCTCTTCAATGCAGCTTTAAACATTCCTTTACTCATCCTTAATGCCATGGCTAAGAACACCAGTTCTGGAGTTGAACTGCCTGAGTTCAAATCCTTTCTCTCTATATAGGGAGGCTAATCATGTGCTGGAACAAGTGGAAGATCAGGTACTGATACATTTTTGGAGGCTAAATTTGATATTTAGTAAAAATTCAATAGTGAGCATGGATAAGCCCAAACCTTGTTGAACTTCCATTTTTCTAGGTGAATTTTTTTCTAAATGGAAAATTATCCATGGGAGAAGCTCCACGAGTTTGTCATTGCTATGGGCTTCAGTCAAGCCCCGACTCTTCCTCTTACTGGCTTTGTAACTTCAGAAGTTATTTAACGTCCCTAAGTGTTCCCTTTCTCATCTATGAAGTGGGGGTAATGATACTACCAACTTCAAGAGGTCTGTGGTGAAGATTATACAAGATAACTCATAGGAAATGCCTTTCACCAAGCCTGGGGCATAAAGACTGTTCATTATGTGTTAGATGGCATTGCTCCTTCAGTGAACAAATATTTATTGATTTATTCTCATTTTATTTTTTAATTGGAGGAAAATTGCTTTACAGGGTTGTGCTGGTTTCTGCCAAACAGCAACGAAAATCAGCCATAATTATGCATGGATCACCTCCCCCGACTCCCTCCATCCCGCCCTCTAGGTCATCGCTGAGCGCTGAACTCAGTTCCTCGAATTCTAGAGCCATTCCTCACCAGCTGTCTGTTTCACGCTTAGTGTATGGAAGTCGATGCCACTTTCCCCATTCGTTCGCCTCTTTCCTTCCCCCACAGTGCTCTCTAGTCTGTGTCTATGCCGCTTCCCTGCAATAACTTCACTAACACCATTGTCTAGATTCCATATATATGTGTTAATATACAACATTTGCTTTTTTCTCTTTCTGACTTCACTCTGTATAACAGAACAAATGTTTATTGAGCTTTTTTTCTGTCAGAAATGCACCTGACGAAGGACACGAGTGAATTAAAAGGAAATCATCCTCGAATTGGGAGAAGGATGTGCTGATGGGCTTCAGAGAAAGACATTCTCCAGGTCCATTTGCCTGAGGGGCCACTGTGTCCTCGACAAAGCCCAGGGAGTGATACTGAGAACAAAACTATGGTTTAAAAACCAAGCTTGAGGAAATGGCTCAGTGTACATTCTGCTAATCCTGGAGATGAGTCTCTCATTGGAACCCCACCCAACCAAAGAGCCGGGATGGACTGGAATGAGATGATAAGAAAGTTCAGGGGACACTGGGTGGAGGGGCGGTCTGCGACAACGCGGAATCCTGTTCCATCGGAGCCCTCTCCGCACTGCTGCTGTTGAGACAGTGCCTTGAGTCCATGGTGGCCAGAGGAGCCAGCTGCCTGTTTTGTGCCAAGAACCAACAGGCTGATGGACCTGGTAAGGCTGCTAGAGTGACCTTCACCTTTGGCTGGAGAAAAAGGACTCGGAGATGAAATTAACCAAGAAAACCAAACCCCACTAATGTTGTAACCTCCAGCTTGAGTTCACACCATCTCATTTGAGTTTACACCATTCCTGGGGTGAAGTTCTATCCCAACATCCTTCCAGAGGCAGGAGAAAGGATGCATAGGATGGGCTAGGATCTTGAAGACTATCATTCGATACCACATCTGGGTACATTCATATTCACTAAAGGACTCACTCAAGGACTCACTCAAGGACTGACTGCAAACCTCAAGGAGGTAGATCCTGAAGGGAGATTCAGTTTGCAGGTTGTCCACACAAAACTGGCCTGAAGAGCTCCCTTATGTGCACACAGGTGGTGATCAGACATGTTTTTTATCCCCATGTCATGAATAAGAATCCAGATGCACAGAGAGTTGAGTGACTTTCCATAGAACCAAAGCTGGTTCACAGCCATCTCCATTAGAGCATCTCTCTTACAGTCAGAAAGCTTCTGAGAGCTGGAGATAAGAGGTTTGTTCAGGGCCAGCTGGGGTGAGGGAGTGATATCAGATTACAAGGCAATCCAGAGTCTTTAAAATTATTGGTCATAAATAGAAGCCAAAAGCTTGCAGAGACTCAAAGAAACATCCTCTGCAGGAGGGCGAGGATGGTGAAGCAAGTCTTTGGGTGGCAGCGAGCGTAGAGGCAGAGATACAAGAAAAGAAGCACAGCGGTGTTTTCCTGAGAAAGCTGGTTTCATTTTGTCTTAGCATCTTAAAGGACTTCCTGAGGACGGTGGCAAAGGAGGATTCAGGCTCAGGGCGCACTGGCAAGAAACACAGGGAGGGGGAGTGGGCGAGTGGTCCCCCCGTTCCACACACACACTGCTGGGTGCCCACTGCTGACGCTGCAGTCTAGATATATGCTCTCATGGGGTTTTCTTCCCACTCAGGCAGGCAGGCCAGGCTGGAAGCCACTTCCTCCTCGACAGGCCAGCCCCAGGCCTTAAAGAACGGAGCCAGGTTCTTCTGCACCTTTTCAGAGAACTTCCTCACCCACAGGTTCATCTTGCCAGGGTTGTCACTGGGGACGTCAGAGAGGGTCTGGTACTCAGCGAAGAGCTGGATGAACGGCTCCCACCCAAAGGCCTCCTGGAGCTGGAAAAGGAGGAAGGGGCAGAATGAGGCGTAAGTCTGTGAAATACTGCAGCATACGTGTTCACAAGTGGATCTCATTTTCTGTGATTTGTGTGTGTGTGTTAAGTCGCTTCAGTTGTATCCAACTCTTTGCCATTCCATGGACTGTAGCCCACCAGGCTCCCCCGTCCATGGGATTCTCCAGGCAAGAACACTGGAATGGGTTGCCATTTCCTTCTGCAGGGGATCTTCCCAACCCAGGGATCGAACTCGCGTCTCTTACATCTCCTGCATTGGCAATGGGCTCTCCACCTGGGCAGCCACTGTCGGCTTTGCTTCCTTNTAGCCCACCAGGCTCCCCCGTCCATGGGATTCTCCAGGCAAGAACACTGGAATGGGTTGCCATTTCCTTCTGCAGGGGATCTTCCCAACCCAGGGATCGAACTCGCGTCTCTTACATCTCCTGCATTGGCAATGGGCTCTCCACCTGGGCAGCCACTGTCGGCTTTGCTTCCTTACTTGCCTCGTCTCCCCATCTTACTTCCAGTCATAAACACGATCGTGTTGGCTTATTTCACTTTTTGGTCACAAACCCTGCATCCTTTAAATCTACTAGGGGGCTACACAAGGAACCTAATAGCTGAAAAGAAGTAAATCCTCAACAAACGACAGTTATCTCTGTTATCTGAAATTTCTTTAATTAAAAAGAAGTAGTATTTTCAGTTCCTAAGTGTTTTCTTTTTTTTTCTAAGTGTTTTCTTGACTTAGGCATCAGACAGATTTGAGCTCAACTGAGATGGGAATTCGGTCCCCAAATCTGGGAACTTACAATATCTTTCAGACATAATAAAATCTTTTTTTTTTCTTTTTTTTTTCCAAGCCATCTCAGACCTGTGACTATTTTCAAGGCTACTGTTTTTCTCTATGGGACACTGCCTTTGGAGCAAAACAAGAAATTAGCAGGCATGTCACAAGTGGTTCAACATGTGAGTGACTTATACTTCATAGGGAAGAACCTACCTGAAAGCCATGGGTAGGAAACTCTTATTTGCTAAGATTATAGACATTTTTGATTCCCTGGTGGCTCAGACAGTAAAGGGTCTGCCTGTAATGTGGGAGACCTGAGTTCAGTCCCTAGGTTGGGAAGATCCCCTGGAGAAGGAAATGGCAACCCACTCCGGTATTCTTGCCTAGAGAATCCCATGGACAGGGGAACCTGGTGGGCTACAATCCATGGGGTTGCAAAGGGTCAAACATGACTGAGTGACTTCACTTTCACTTTTCATAGAAATTTAGAGCTAGCAGCGATCTTGGGGTTTCCAAGATCTCCCCCTTTTATGGAGGAGAATCCTCTGAGTCTGGGGTATGAAACCACAGGTGCACTTTGATCAGCTTCCCTGTGATCTCACAGCTGTGTCCTCACTGACGTGGCCTTGTGAGTCCTCCTGCTCATCTTTATTAACACATCACCACACTGAACATATTATTACACATATAACATTATGAAACATCTGCAGTGTGTCAGGTACTGCGCTTGGCAAAAATGATTAGGACTCTTGTCCTTCTGGAGGTCCCTGGTCAACCGGAAAGACAGACGTATAACAAATTACAAAAGAGGTTCGCTTGTTCAGGAGATGATGTTGGGAGAAGAGGACAAGAGAGCCGAGTTCGGACAGGTGACGTGACAGGAAACAGACAAGACGTTTAGCACGTTTCAGCTGCAGAAGGGAAGCAGGGGGCACATAGAAGCCGAATCGGCAAATGTGTTCCTAGTGGGAAGCAGCTCTGTAAACTGCAGGATAATCAAGGAGGTGGGAAAGTGGGAGCTGGAGGTGTCGGTGAAGGTCTGATGATGACCGGCCTTGGACATCCATCGAAGTGTTTCCCCTTCCTTCTGAATGTGAGGGAGCACACTTGAGGGACTTAACCACGGAATATTCAGATTATTTTGGAGTTGGTGTGGAAGGCGGATTGAAGGTGGTTGAAGCAAGATGAGGGAGCAGAGAGGAGGATGTTGAGGATCTGGACTAAGGCAACAGCAGGAGGAAAGAGGGGGAGAAGACCTCCCACAGGTTGAGAAAACAGAAGGTGCCCATCTGTCCTGAGACCAAGTTTTGGACTCCAGGACGAGAGGTCTCCCCAGAGCTTTTGCAGAATGATACTCATGGTGAGTGGGTCAGCAGGTAGAGAGGAACGAGGGCTTTGCTTCACACTTCAGTGGCAACTACCATGTGGGGTCTGTTTCCCTGCAACCTTCAGACTGGCTCTAGAAGAATCCAGATCTGATGCAATGCAGTTTTCTCATTGACTGGGGCTGTCTCTCACTCAGATCTTCAGAAAATGAATGAAAAAAGAAAAATCAAAGCGAGGGTTTGGAAGTGCAAAAGCCTGGGCTTGTCACTCCTAACCATAGGTTCTGGGCCCATCATTTAAATGTGTGATGTTGGTCAGGATGCTTAGACTCTCTAACTCAGTGAGGCTGTGAAATGTGAGCCATGACCATTATTTAGAGGGTCATAGCAGACAGGGCAGGAGATCTGACTGGGGTGTGGCTTTCACAGCTTGAAAATATTAAACTTCAAAGCAGGATGGGAGAGGGGAAAGGGATTTCTGCTTATTTCACAGGAAATCAACTCACTTCGAGACTTTGGTGTTCTTCTGTTGGGTTGGTTATTTACTTATTCATTCTGAAGACACTTTGAGTTCAAGTGGGTGGTAGAAACCTGACAATTTTGGTGACAGTTACCTCCTAAGAGGTCTTCTTGTGATGCAGTTGCCCCTAACACTATGAAGGGATGCAACACTCACTTGACCCCATAAAACTAAGGTGAGGGAAAGCAAAGTAAGACCATCACCATTTCCGAGGTGCTCATTAGGGGACAAAGGACAAGCCAGCGAATGGGAGAGACGTGACTCAGTCTCAGCGGTGTCTTACCCAGAATGTCTGCTCTTGCCCGATATACCCAGAGACTGTATGTCTCTCTAGTTATTTTTTCTCTGAAGAGTCGTCATTTTCTCTTACATACACAAAAGCACAGGAGGTGAGTGGGGCAGGTGTCGTTATCTGCATTTTAGAGATATTTGACCTGAGAGGCACCACCACGCAGCCAGGGAAGGTGGTGGGCAGGCTGGTGGGGCTGGAAAGGACTTGGCAAGCTCCTGGCATCTGGGATGCCCCATGATGGAGGGTCTAGGGGCACCCCTCTCCCTGAATTTCTGCTCAGTACCTGCAGATATGTTTCCAGAGCTGTCCACACTTCCCAGTTGCACAGGGGGGCTCCCTTCTCCAGGTGTGTTTTGATCCTATTTTCCCGTTCTGGAGGGCTCAGAGCGGGGTGGGCCTGAGCCCTGGTGATGCCCAGGACCGTCTCGTGCACGTACACCGACCACAGGTTGCAGGTGGCCTCGGTGGTGTGTGGGGGGAGCTCCCACTTCTCCCGTTGCTGGTTGTGGCCCAACTCGTGCACAGGGCCCCAGAGCCCGCGGCTTCTCATGCCCACCTCATTGATGAGCTCCGGCACTGACTCCAGGTGGCACATGATGGGGTAGCCCGAGTGCATCCAGCCTGGGAACACAAAGGCAGAATGAGGCACGGGGGGAGGGTCCACCCAAACCCATCTCCCTGCATTCCTCTCCACTGGGTAACTTTTCCTCACCATCCTGCCTGTACCCGATAATTCTAGAATCTCCCTGCTGACTTAGAAAGCTGAGGCCCCCCTTGACTTGGTCCAAAGAGTGCCCAGCCTCCTTCCCATACTTCCACTCTGGAGTTACGCTTCCCGCTTTCTCTGGCCCCAAAGAGCATTAATTCTTTACATAGCCATTCCCTCTGTAATTCAGTGCTTCCTTTCGTGTGAGTTTCCTTTGCATGCCCATCTGCAACATTCGGTCTTGTATCTGAATCTGAGATCCTTGAGGCTTGGCAGTGTTATTCCTTCTCTTGTAGAAACCACTGTTGTCCAAATTCAGCAATGCTTTTTAACAATGAAAATCTTGCCCTTTGTCAAAAGATTACAGACATGGCCAAAGGAATTTTTTGAATCTTTCTCCCCCCTTTTTTTTTTAAGCAAAAGATGTCCTTTTCTCTGCAGCTGCTGCTGCTGCTGCTGCTAAGTCGCTTCAGTCGTGTCTGACTCTGTGCAACCCCATAGATGGCAGCCCACCAGGCTCCCCAGTCCCTGGGATTCTCCAGGCAAGAACACTGGAGCGGGTTGCCATTTCCTTCTCCAATGCATGAAAGTGAAAAGTGAAAGTGAAGTCGCTCAGTCGTGTCTGACTCTTCGCGACCCCATGGACTGCAGCCCACCAGGCTCCTCCATCCATGGGATTTTCCAGGCAAGAGTACTGGGGTGGGGTGCCATTGCCTTCTCTCTAAACTACTAAATACTTAGTATAAATCTTTTTACCCCCTCTTTTAATTGCAAATCTGAATTATGGTTGAAGGAGATATCTCAGAGGTTTTAACCTCTCCTTGAAACCATCCTCACCAGCGTCTTGAAGTCCTAGTGCCAGTTTTCCTGAGACGGTTCCACCCCTCTGTGAATTCTTACCCTGTAGGTGAACATGATTTACCTTTCTGCCTGTAAACATCCTTTCATCTCCACATCTTTAGTGTATTTTTCTCCTCTTACTTTACCAGTAAAGTTATGCCTTACACATATTGGATATTTTAAAAGGCAAAATAAAAATCAGCAGAAAGGAAGCAATAACAAAGATCAGGCAGAAAATAACTAAAATAGAGAGTCAAAAAACAATGGAAAAGATCAATAAAGCCAAGAGCTGGTTTTTTGAAAGGACAGTCAACAAACTCTGGCCAGGCTCACAAGAAGAGCAAGTGGACCCAAGTAAACAAAGTAACAAATGAAAGAGGAGAAATACTATAGAGATACAAAAAATCCTAAGAGAATACTATGAACTGTTACATGCCAACAAACTGGACAAGAAGAAATGGACAAGTTTCTTGGACCAGTTTCTAGAAACACACACCTGTGCAAACTGCGTCAAGAAGAAACAGATAATTCGAACAGATCACTCACTCACTAGAAGTGAAACAGAATTGATGTATAGAAAAATACCTCTGTACAAACAAGAAGTCCAGGACTGGATGGCTTCACTGAGGAACTCTACCCAACAAACACAGTAGAATTTATACCGATCCTTCTCAAACTCCCAAAAGACCGAAGCGGACAGAATCCACCCAACACCATTCTAGGAAGCTGTCATCACTCTGATACCAAACCAGACAAGGACACTACAGCAAGGAAGGAAGGAAGGAAGAATCAAAGAAAGGAAACAACAGGCCCCAAGAAATGCAGAACAGTAACGAAAAGGTGTCTACCCGCTAGGAGCATCCCTCTGGAGCACCTACCTGCTGAGATCTGCACATCAGCAACAATCCTCTCTGGACGGCGGAAAGGGAAGGGCTGGGCCGCCAGCCTGGCTACAGCCTCCATCATCTCGTCCCAGAGGCGGAGCAAGGGCTCCGGGTCCTCCAGGGCCCGGAGGTCTGCAGTCGGCACGGTCAAGATGATGTTGTCTGTCGCCAGCTCTCCCCAGGGAGCCGGGCTCTCCTGAATACAGCTCCTCCACGCCTCCAGCGATGTCTCACCTGGGAACAGGCATCAGGGAACCTGTCACCCACTTCCTCCACCTCCCTTGAGCTGACCAGGAGGACACCGCAATAAGGGACGATTACCGTGCACGTCTACCTGCTGCGCAGAGAAGGCCGGGCCCCCAGACCCTCCCCTCTGTTCTGCCCTGAAGTCTCCAAGGATACAGGGATTTCTCACTCCTGCCTCCACTGCCTTCTCCAGCAGTCCCTTCTCCTTCTGTCCACCAGTCCTTTTGCCTCCACTCCTTGGCAACTACACAGCGGCCCCCGCTCTCCTCCTCCCCTCCACGTTCAGTCCACTCACCCAGCTTGTAATACGGGGCAGGCACAACCCTCTTGATGGTGATGGACACGGGCCCCAGGTTACAGCCCTTGGGCACGATGACATAGAGAAGGCCGCCCCAGAGGTTGGAGACCGACTGTTCGGTTCTGTCCATACAGCACTGGTGAGTCACCAGAGGGGCTCGAGACAGCTTGCTGGCACTCATCAAGTCATCGGTGTGGCAGCCAATCTGTAACTGGAAAGGCAATTGCACCATGCGTGGGTGGAGCTGGTTCCCTGGGCTGTGGGTGCAGGGTTGTGTGTGGGACTGTGTGATGGAAGGTTCTGAGAAAACTCCAGTTTCCCTTTTCTGTAAGTGGTGCAAGCAAACCATGAGATGGTGGCACCCTAAAAGTCATATGCACTGAACGGCACGTAGAATCGTATTTCTAGGGATTTAAACGGCTCCACAGTGGACTGACTTCCCTGGTAGCTCTGTCGGTAAAGACTCTGCCTGCAGAGCAGGAGACCCGGGTTCGGTCCCTGGGTTGGGAAGATGCCCTGGAGAAGGAAATGGCAAGCCACTCTAATACTGTTGCCTGGAAAATCCCACGGACAGAGGCGCCTGGCAGGCTGCCGTCCACGGGGTCGCAAAGAGTCGGACACGACTGAGCGACTAAACCACCACCACCAGCACCACAGTGGACCAGCATCAGGCAGACCAGACACAACCCTGAGGCTGACACTGCCTAGCAGCTCGTGGTGCCTCTGCCAGACCGAACCTGGGCTCCTACACCAGGGATCAAGCCCCTGAGGTGGTGCTGATGCCGGGAATAAGGCAGCGGGAATCCTTGGCCGCCCTTCGTGCAGACAAGAGGCCATCCAGACACAGTGGGACACGGGATGAGGGGTCATCCTGGCCTCCCTTCCTGCTCAGACAGATTGAGTGCATCTCGTCTGGAGGCCTGGGACTGCTTTTCTCAGGGTTACTGCAAGTGAGCGCGAGAAGGGAGACTGACCCCCAAGAGGCCCTAACCGTGGTAGGAAGTGACCCTCAGAATTGAGGCAGGAGCAATTTTAATTTTTGCATCATGGTCTGTTTTTGTGAGTGACGGGGTTATTGCACACCCTTTAGGGATGAAGGTAAAGGTGTAAAACCCAGAAAGGCCATGCCGGGGTAATGCCTGAGGTTCAGAATACGTCTGGTGTCCTTTCACCCACATTCCTGTCGGAAGCTGGAGAGCTGAGGGCTTGTCTTAGAGGACTGGGTCTGAGGTGAAGAGCTCTACACAAACGCTCAGTTGGGTCCTCCTCTCTGTGACCCCATGGACTGTAGCCCGCCAGGCTCCTCTGTGTCCATGGGATTTTTCCAGGCCAGACTACTGGGAGCGGGTAGCTATTTCCTTCTCCAGGCTTAGGCTCCCAGAAACTTAGCTGCTTCATCTGTAATGTGGGTAGGACGATGCCTTCCTGCACTCTGGTAGAAGAGCAGTGAGCTGGATGAGAATGAAAGCATGAGGCAGTGGCGGGGGTCTGAGCCTTACCTTCAGGCCAGCGCAAGCTGCAGCTTCACACAAGGAGACTTCTGTAAGTTGTCCATTTGGGAGGTAAAGGCCTGTACTCATCCAGGTGTCATCGCCTGGGTGACAAAAGGCACAGTCAGCAAAGGCTGAGTTCTTCCCCCTACTCGGTGCCTCGCAGCACCTCCCAGAGGTATAGCCCTGCCCTGCACACCTCAGCTCATCCATGCTTCCTGCCTGAAGCCCACCTAAGCCCCAGAGCAGAACCCCACTCCCATCTCCTTGAAAGTGCCCGATGGAGAAAGGAACTGGCCCACCGAACCTTCGGCCCCTACAAGATCCCACGGAGCCCACGAGCCCCCAGCGTGTCCCCGGCCAGGCCCCTGGTGGCCTACTTGGGTTGCGTGCATCGATCTCCACTGTGTGTTCTGATGGGCACAGATTGGAGCCGCAGGACCAGGCTCCAAGCCCCTGTGCCAGCTCGGAGCAGTCAGTGCCAGAGCGCGCCAGCTCCGTCGCCAGGCAGAGCAGCACCGCCTCACAGGAGTCACTGGCCACCGGATTCTCTGGGCTCACAGCCGGTAATCCCGAAAGACGCAGCTGCTTCCTCAGGAGCCGGTGCAGGGAGGCATAGGCAGGGACTCCCTCTGCAGGAATCTGGAAGAAGGCGGCTCCATCCACTTTCAGTTTCGACAGCCAGTTCTTCTCCAAGTTGCCACCCTCGAGGTTCAAGTTAGCCTGGAATTCAGACAGTGCCTTGCGGAAGTGGTAGTTCAGGCTGTTGGCGGAAGGGACCGGGAAACAGCCCGGGGCCAAGGTCCAAGGTAGGATGCTGAGACCAAAGCCGTTCAGTATGACGTTACCGGGGAAATCAGCCAACGTGGAGCGGCCAGGGTTCTGGGAGGCCCACCACCAGGCGTGGCCCCCGATCAGCAAGCCGCCCCCCTCGGCCACAAACTCCTGCAGCTGCTTAGCCTGCTTGTCGCTGTAAGCTGTACAGCAGTAGATGGACACGTCACTTGTCAGATGGGGCTCAAGACTGCACTCCAGACCACGCTCTGCCAGCAGGGCATGCAGTTTGTCTAGACTGGTGTTCACCCCAACTTTGACTGTCTGGCCTTTGGCCAGCCAGCGCACAGCGTTGAGTAAAAAGGGTTCCAAACTGGGAGTAGAGAGCATGCCCTCATGGGCAGCCAGGACCACCCGGCCCTGGCCATAGCGGGCAGCTGCCAGGAAGCAGCGGAGAGAGGCATCTAAGCCCAGGGGGAAGGCCAGGGCCCCGTGCACCAGCAGCTGTGAGGGGAGTCCCCTCGTCCCAATGTCGAGCTCCGAGATCCCTTCCAGGAGCTGCTGCTGATCCTGCTTGAGGTCCTCCCCACATCTGGAAAAGGAGCAAAGGGCCTGCACTCAGATGGGGAACCACTGAGACCAGCTCACTGAATACAGAAACCTGGAGAGGTACAGAGGTTACACAGTTCACACCAGTTTTCTCACTCTCATTAATAACACTGGAGATTTGAGTCACTCGTGTGACTCATTTTATTGCAGTGGTCTGGAACTGAACTCAAGAGTATCTCCGAGGTACACTTATTACTGAACATAGGAATGAATGAAGTTAAAAAGTACATCTATTCTTCAGAGTAACATTTCTGTAAAGAAGGCAGTATAGAACATCAAACCCCTCTCTCCACACGCTAGCTCTGATCTAGGAATGTGTTACAAGTAAACTCTTCATACTATATTTGAAGATTTATACACTCTTTTTAAAGGGCTTCCCAGGTGGTGCCAGTGCAGAAGACACAGGAGATAGGGATTCAGTCCTTGGGTCGAGATCCTGCCATGCCTGCAGGAGGGCAGGGCGACCCACTCCAGTATTCTTGCCTGAAGAATCCCATGGACAGAGGAGCCTGGCGGGCTACAGTCCATAGGGTCACAAAGAGCCATACACGACTGATGTGACTTAGCATGCACTCTTTTTAAAAAGTGTCACTTAAATGTGATGACTGCATTTACTACTTGTTACTGAGAAAAAGAAAGCTGAGCGCCGAAGAATCGCTGCTTTTGAACTGTGATGTTGGAGAAGACTCTTGAGAGTCCCTTGGACTGCAAAGAGATCCAACCTCCATCCTAAAGGAGATCAGTCCTGAATATTCATTGGAAGGACTGATGCTGAAGCTGAAACTCCAATACTTTGGCTACCTGATGTGAAGAACTGACTCATTGGAAAAGACCCTGATGCTGGGAAAGATTGAACACAAAAGGAGAAAGGGATGACAGAGGATGAGATGGTTGGATGGCATCACTGACTCAATGGATATGAGTTTGAGCGAGCTCCGGGAGGTGGTGATGGGCAGGGAAGCCTGGCGTGCTGCAGTCCACTGGATTGCAAAGATTTGGACTGAGTGACTGAACTGAACACACACAGGGGGCTGACTAACATGCCATAGTTTGCCAATCTCTGATGTAGAATCTAGATCAAACTTCTAATTTACAAGAAATATAGGAAACAAAGAATTTATTCAACTTCACCAAGGGATTCGGTCAGCAAAACGCAGACTTTTTTGAAGGAAACACATTCTATACTATGGGGAAACTGTTCAGGATGAAGCACCTAGTTTCCTTAAGAAAAAAACAGCAAGAGATAAAAAGAACTGGAAAGAAAACTCAGTACGATGTAAGACATAGAAGCCATATCAAGCTATCAAAAATTTGGGTCTTAATAAAAGATCAATTCAAAAAACTGTGAAAGAATAAGACAATTATGGAAATGGATAATGACATTAAGAAATTATTACTTCTTTTAGATGTGATAATGGTACCTTCTGGTTATGTTTTCAAAACATAAACAAGACAAAAGTTACTTCAGATTCCATGGCAGAGATGAAAAATGTAGGCGGAGATGAACAAAAACAAGAAAACAGGTTTAGTTTGCTGGATAGGAGTCCTTTGGAACTATTAAGAGGAATTAGTTGGTGAGATTTACCTGTTTGTCCCTCAGACTTAAAGAGAAGTTGGAATGAATTGGATCCACCCTGGTTCTCTGAATAACTCATTACCTCCCAACCCTTTCAGAGGGAACCAAGTCTAAGTGTGCCAGGCCTTGGGGCTGAGGACACTGCTAACTGCTTTCTAAATATGTGTCTGCCCTTCCTTGACTGGTCTGATCTCCAGCCAAGATCAAACAAGTCATTCCTAAACAAGTCAACCTTGAATATTTATTGGAAGGACTGATGCTGAACTTCAGTACTTTGGCCACCTGATGCAAAGAGTCAACTCATTGGAAAAGACCCTGATGCTGGGAAAGATTGACGGCAAAAGGAGAAGGGGGTGGCAGAAAATAGGTGGTTAGATAGCATCATCGACTCAACAGACGTGAATGCAAACTCCGGGAGACAGTGGAAGACAGAGGAGCCGTGTGTGCTGCGGTCCACGGGGTTGCAAAGAGTCAGACACACCTTGGCAACTGAACAGCATGCCCTTCCTTACAGCAGAATCTTGACTTCTTCAGAGAGGCCAGTGCCCATTTAAAAATATTCAGCCCTTCAGGCCCTCTGGCACCTAGAGTTGGCCAGGTTAGCTAATTTTGGCCACTGAAACATTACAGAAGTCAGATAGTCAGGGCTCCCAGAAAACATATTACTATCTGCATTAAAAGAGACATATGCAGCAGGTATATTCATCATAGCTTATTCTCGCTGGGGTATAATGATGTTGCCAAAATTAGTAGTAGCAATCTCTTAGTCATAAGGATAAATGTGAAGCATATGGGGAGGGATGTGGGTCATGGAAGTGGTAAAGGGGAAGAGAGACAAAGATAGAGGGAGATTGGGAGGGAGAGAGAAAGAGAGGGCAAGAGAGGGAATGAATGAATATGAATGAATGAACCTGAGTTATCATAAAGCAGGGAGTTAATGCCACAGTCCTGATTATCTGCCCGGACTTTGTTACACAAGAGAAATAAACTACAAGATCAGTCCACCACAGCATGGCTTCTGTAACCTGTGGCCATGCACAGTGAGCCACTGATTTAACGAGTTAACACAAAACCACAAATATCCAAAATGTCTGACCTCCTCTAATCTTTCCTTTCCTAGTCCTGTACAGCTCCCTAAGTGGCAACACCCGTCCTTAAAAGTATTTGATCATGGACATCTCGACTCCTGTCTTCTCTCCTCACTCCAGTTCAGCCCACCAGCCAAGCCTGGAGGCAGGAATGAGCCGAGGTACTTGTCTCCCTCGAGCTGTGTCTCCGGCCATCACTGTGTCTTCTCTTGGGCTCCAGTTCCCATCAGACATCCCCCCATCAGGACTCCCATCTCTCCTGCTGAACAGGCCTAGCATAGCTCCAGCCTCTGCCACTGAGCCACCCGCGAAGGCCCCACCCCGCCTGACCCAGGCATCAGACAGACTGATGAGTAAGACAAGCTCTTCTAATAGACTGACTGTCGCTCTGGCCACAGACGGCAGGAAAAGTGAGAACTCAGCCCTTCCTGGGCCTTAGTGCATTACCGTTGTCTTTTCCTTTCTTTGTGGAGGTTCTGAAAAGCAGTAGAAAATCATGTGTATTAAAGTGGAAGCTCACTGATGAAGAGGATCAGATTTACTGTAGACATGCACCAGACTCCCGGTAGTGAAACACCACTCACCTGACCTGGAGAGGGATATTGGGCACCTTCTTGGAGACCTTGAAGCAGTCTTTGTCCCCATAGGTGTCAGTGAAGTACACTCCGGCCACACCGGTCACCTGGTTCCCTGGGAACTTGGACAGCACCCTGTCACTACCGTGCTGACTGGCCCAGTACCAGGCCTGGCCCCCGATGAGCAAGCCCCCACCACGTTTCACAAACTGGATCAGCTCCGCCGTCATGGTGTCATTGTAGGCACTGATGCAGTAAACCTCCAGGGGTTCTGCTGGTTCTGGGTGAACCTGTGCCTCCACCCCAGAGCCCTCCAGGATGTGTGCTAGTGATGCCAGGGATGGGTGCACACCAACAGGCGCCCCAGGAGAGGGAGAGAGCCAGCGCACCGCATTGAGGAGAAATGGGGCCAGGCCGGCATCCAGCAGATAGCCCTCATGGGACACCACCACCAGGCGGCCTTGGCCATAGAAGGAGGCCGCAATGAGGACCTGGCCTTTGTCATTCACCATCACTGGGAAGGCGGCCTCTCCAATAAGAAGGAGTTCACTGGGAACAGGGTCTTCGGGTACCTCCCAGCTTGTCACTCCCTCCATGAGGGCCTCAAAGGCAGCCGCAGGAGTTGTCGTCATGGTTCAATGAGCTGCAGGAGGTGAAAGCAAAGACTCAGCTTGGTCAGAACAAAGGAAGAAATGTGCGGGGCAAAAAAAAGAAAGAAAGAAAACTAAATGCATTCAGGGACTGCCTTGGTATTCCAGTGGTTAAGAATCTGCCTTGCAATCCAAGGAACACAGGTTTGATCCTCGGTCCGGGAACTAAGATCCCACATGCAGCAGGGCCATAAGCCACCCTTGCGCCCCAACAGTGAGCTGGTAGAGAGGATCCCACAAGCCACAGCTAAGACCTTACGCAGCCATAAATAAATCCATAAATAATGCATTCAGATGAAAACCACCTGTTAGGTACCCCGAGTGGTGGAAGGCCCGGGGGTTCAGCAAGGAACACAGCAGACCAGGTCCCTGCTTTCACGAATCTAATAATTGAAAAGGGGAAGGACAATAATTAGATAGACAAGCAGATAAAATGCAGCCATTAATAATCATTAGATGAAAATAAAACACAGTGATGTGATATCCAGCAACCAGAAAATTACTTTAGATGGGGTTATAGTAAAGGCCCACATGAGAGAGTGACATTAAAGCTAAGACCTGAGATTTAAGTTGAGACCTGAAATGCTGCAAGCAAGCACTTAAAAAAAAAAAACAAAAAACTTTTTATTTTACATTGTATTGTGGTAGAGTCGATTAACAGTGTCCTGATAAATTTCAGGTAAACAGCGATGGGAATGCAACTCAAGCATACACATACATATATCCATTCTCTCCAAACTCCCCACCCCTCTGGGCTGCCACACAATACTGAGACGTGTTCTCTGTGTCATACAGTAGTTGTTTATCCATTTTAAATATGCAGGGTGGACACATCCATTCAGAACTTCCAAATTATCCCTTCCCTGCAGCCTTTCCTCTGGGAGCTTTTGAACAGAGAGAAGCCCCATGGGGGCTGCAGGAGCAGAACCTGAGTGTTGTGAGGGTGGGGCAGGATTCCACAGGAGCAAGAAGATCAAAGTGAGAGTTAACCTGAGATGACCCGGGACATTACTTCTCTGGACAAAAAGGTCAGTTGACCTTGCAGAAACAAAATTTGTTCTGGTAGCTCTGATTAAATGATTGGGAACTCCCAGTCTACTAAGTCTGCCCTCACTAGGGAGTCCCCCCTCACTAGGGAGTCCCCCACCCCTACTTTGGGGAACATTCTGAGGTTTACCAGGACTTTGAAACTTTGGTGTGCCTAAAACTGAGTTCATTGTTCCCTTCAGAGAAGCTCCTCTTGGATAAACTATTCATACGCCGGTCTTCCCATTTGTATAAAGAGAAGAGTACATACATCCCCTGGAGGATTGTTTTGGAAGATGAAGAGAATGCTGATAAAAACATCCAGTGTCAGGTATGCAAGAACAGAAATCACGAGTGTCTGTCCCTTTGCTGTGCTTTCTGGCCTCTCCAAGCGACAAGAGCCAGGTAGCAGGTGTGCTGTGTGCCCCAGACCTCATCTAGCAACAGCCCTGGAGGACTCGCCTGGGCACTGGGAGACCTTCTCACCTGGTCAAGGGTCCAGGGGCAGCCCTGAAGTGGCGGTGAGCTGATATGGGGCCAGCTTCCCCTGGGGTAGAGCCATCCTAGGTGTACTCTGGAGCCCCTTGGGGTTACCCCAGGAATGGGGCTCCAGCTGCCCACAGTGGTAAATGGCTCAGCGAGAGGTCCTTCCTTACTGGACCAGGTTCCTTCCCGGTTTCCTCCTCTCCGCGTTCTCACTGTGCAGTTCTGGGCTCACGTCCCAAGTAAATTACCGGTGCTCAGGTCCTTCTATCAGGCTTGGCTTTGGGGAGCCACCGAAACTGACAAACACCAAGCCCTTCCCTTCCAAGGCATCACCTCCCTCCTGTTTCCATACACTGTCAGCCACCTCCATTTTGCCCTTGTTTTTCCCACCTAACAAATACCACTTCCTTCGATATACATTCCTGTCTAGAGGAGACCAAGCTCGTTTCTGTCCTTAAGATGCATTCTGTAGTCTCATCCACAATCTTCCTCAAGCCTACTGACGTCTTGTCCTCATCAGTTTCATCCACCTCCCCAGGCAAAGCTGAGTGCCTCCCCCTGGATTTTAAGCCTGCAGAGTCTGGGCTTTCCACAGTTTTCTAGACTTTTTTTCCCTTTCACTTTCTCCACCAATTCTCTAGAAGGCTTGGCTCCTTAAGTATGCCCAGTATTCCTCATAAAACTCCAGCTCCTTTTCTTTCTTTCTTTCTTTTTTTTAAACTATCCTTCCCATCTGAGTGGCTTCCCTGGTGGCTCAGATTGTAACGATCCTGCCTGCAATGTGGGAGATCTGGGTTGGAGCCCTGATCCAGGGATCCCCTTGGAGAGGGGAATGGCAACCCACTCCAGTATTCTTGCCTGGGAAATCCCATGGACAGAGAAGCCTGGTGGGCTACAGTCCATGGGGCTGCAAAAAGCCGGGCACGGCTGAGTAACTAAACAACAAGAGCAACCCATCTGTCGCCTTATTCTGAATATTGCCCGCAGGAAAGTGAATGCACAAAAAAGTACCAGTCCCCAGCTGGAGTATGAAACCAGAGGGTGAATGATTTCAGTATGTGGGTTTGGGATGGAAAAGCGCAGGAAGTCTGAGGTCAAGCCTCTGACAAGACAAGTGAGCTCTTTCATGAATCCGAGCCTCCCTAGTTTTACAGGAAAAGCACACACACAAAACAAAACAAAACAAAAGAAAAAACCCACAGGAGACGAGAAAAAAAGACATTCTCAGAACTCTGACTGTCACTACGTTCGCATGCACGCACACGCACCCACAAACACAGCCCCGTACAACCACACATCTGTCAAATTCTTGACCCAGAAACGCAAAGAGGCAAGAGGAAAGCGTTTCGAGACAAACGAAAATAGGGAAAGGAAGGGCGAGAGGAAACCAGAACGTGAACCTAAGGAGACCAGAGACACCGCGACTGCCCACCGCCTGGAACGATCTCCGGCCTACATCTGGCACCTGGGGGCGCACCAGTCTCCCCAGGTCCTCGGTTCCCGCCCGAAACCATCCACCCCACCCAACTGACGCGCTTAGATCCGCGAACTCACGCTACGGCGGGGCAGGTGCGGGGAGCGGACCAGGGCGCAGGTACGGATGAGGGGGCGCTTCCTATGCGCAAAGACTTGTAGACCCGGGGAGGGGGGTGCTGGCTGGGGAGGGGCGGGTCCCTCCCGGAGCCCCGCCCCGCGGCCCCGCCTCGCGGCCCCGCCCCGCCCGCCGCACCCGGGGAGGTGCCCTGGGGGATGGGCAGCCCTGACCTTGGACACTGCTGGGGGTCAGAACCCCCGATTCTCCAGACCCTACGAGGGATCCTGCTGTGTGCGAGGGAGCTGCGCAAAGCTGCTGTCACGTTTNATTGATGCTTTTGAACTGTGGTGTTGGAGAAGACTCTTGAGAGTCCCTTGGACTGCAAGGAGATCCAACCAGTCCATTCTGAAGGAGATCAGCCCTGGGATTTCTTTGGAAGGAATGATGCTAAAGCTGAAACTCCAGTACTTTGGCCACCTCATGTGAAGAGTTGACTCATTGGAAAAGACTTTGATGCTGGGAGGGATTGGGGGCTGGAGGAGAAGAGGACGACAGAGGATAAGATGGCTGGATGGTATCATGGACTTGATAGACGTGAGTCTGAGTGAACTCTGGGAGTTGGTGATGGACAGGGAGGCCTGGCATGCTGCGATTCATGGGGTCACAAAGAATCAGACATAACTGAGAGACTGAACTCAACTGAACAGGAGCAGAAGAAGGCAATGGAAACCCACTCCAGTATTCTTGCCTGGAGAATCCCAGGGACGGTGGAGCCTGCTGAGCTGCCTTCTAGGGGGTCACAGAGTCGGATACGACTGAAGCGACTTAGCAGCAACAGATGCAGAAGATAGTAAGAAGAGGTGGCAAGAATACACAGAAGAAGTATATAAAAAAGAATTCATGACCCAGATAACCACGATGGTATGCTCACTCACCTTGAGTGGAATGCAAAGTCAAGTGGGCTTTAGGGTCACTATGAAAAAAGCTAATGGGGGTGACGGAATCCAGTTGTCAAGTATGGATGTGAGAGTTGGACAATCAAGAAATCTGAGTGATGAAGAATTGATGCTTTTGAACTGTGCTGTTCTAGAAGACTCTTGAGAGTCCCTTGGAATGCAAGGAGTTTCAACCAATCCATCCTAAAGAGGATCACTCTTGAATTTTCATTGGAAGGAGTGATGTTGAAAGCTGAAACTCCAATACTTTGGCCATCTGTTGTGAAGAACTGACTCATAGGAAAAGACCCTGATGCTGGGAAAGGTTGAAGGCAGGAGGAGAAGGGGATGACAGAGGATGAGATGGTTGGATGGCATCACTGACTCGATGGACATGAGTTTGAGCAAGCTCCAGGAGTTGAGGCTGGACAGGGAAGCCTGGCGTGCTGCAGTCCATGGGGGTGCAGAGAGTCAGACACGACTGAGCAACTGAACTGAACTGAATGAGATAGTGGAGAATTTGAACTGTAATATGAATCATGAAAGAAGACATACTGTGGATATTTGGTGGAAGGGACTCTCATTGGAATGAAGTGAACTGAAGCCAGCCAGTCCTGTCTGACTCTTTGTGATCCCATGGACTGTAGCTCCTCCATCCATGGGATCTTTCCAGGCAAGAATACTGGAGTGGGTTGCCATTTTCTTCTCCAGGGTATCTTCCTGACCCAGGGATCGAACCCAGGTCTCCTGCATTGTAAGTAGACACTTTACCATCTGAGCCACCAGGGAAGTTCCATTGGAAGGAATACAAGAGCAAAAGCCTTAAGACAGGAAAACTTTGGCAGAATTTAAGACAGAAAAGGAACAAACACTTCTGGCAGGTAATGACAAGCAGGAGGATGACATTCAAATTTTCATGAAGGTTGATGGAGGTGTGATATTGTGAGCCTTTTCAGACCTTGCAAGGAAGTTGGTTTTGGTTCAACTTGTAATATAAAATTATAGTGGCCTGTCATTCTTCATTTACATTTTAAGAAGGTAATCCTTCTTCTTGGGATGACAATGCATCAGAGGAAAGCAAGCAGAGAGGAGCAGAAAGATTCTAGGATGCTGTAAAGGAGAGCCAGGAGTCACATGATATTGGTCTAGACCACACAGCACTTGAAATGTCAGAAGAAGTGGATGGATGACTGAACATTTTTCATGCAGAGCTGCTAGATATGAGATGTGCAGGAAAGAGAAGAAATAAGGATGACTGAAGTGTCGGCCAGGGCAACTGAATTTTTGGTATTAGCAGCTAACAGAAGAAGGTGTCTGTGTGTGCAGGGCTGAGGGTAGGGCTGAAGTCAAGCAAAAGTGGGGAGTTCTTGTTGCTTTCACTTTCCTCCCTCCTCATTCCCCCAATTTATCCAGGACGAGTTCCAGTTGACACTGTCTCCAATACGTATACACCCTGAGTCCTTCCACATCGTCCCACTTCTGCGGCCACTTTTCATGTGATCATCATCTTCACCTAAGCATCCATTTTTTCCCTCCTACATTCCATATTCCTTTTTCCATGCACCAGTCATGATCTTTTAAAAATGCAAATCTGATCCTATCACTTTGCTGTTAACAAATCTCCTAATGAATACTTACAAGATTCAGGGTAAATGTCAGACTCTGGCTCACTGAGGATCTGCAAGTCCGGTTCCACCTTTTCTTCACTCTCCAGCCACACTCTCCCCACTTCACCCACTGCAATCTGGCACAAAAGTCTTCTTTTTGGTCCTCAGTCTCCCCCAAAGAGCCCACGTGTAGAACCTTGGGAATAACCATTATCCTTCCTTGATCTCTATGTACGCGAGTCCTTCCTGTCACTCAAATTGCAGTTTAAATGCCAGTCTTCAGAGAAATTTTGTCTGTCCCCTCTCCATCACATAACTCTATTGGAACTCTTACTGTTACTATAATTACAGGCATTGTTCTTGTTAATTTGTTTATTGTATACAGGCTGCCTCTCCCACATGTAAGTAAGGTCCGTGGAAAGTGGCTCTATTCACTTTGATCAAGTCAGACAGTGCCCAACACCTAGAGATTCAAATATTATTTGAACAGATTAATTCCCTAGTACATCACACTTGGCATAAAGCAGATATTCAGCAAAGGTTTTGATTTTTTTTAATAAATGAATGCTGGAAGAAAGAGCCCAAAAGATACTCAAGAGGCATCCAAGTGTCTCATTGCTCTTCACTGTATCACTTGAGTAGGCAGTAATGAGTAATTTTCATAATCTTTGAGTCAAAATACCGCTGTGACCACTGGCAGCTAGGTACTCTGAGATGCCTAATATTTCCCTTCTGCTTTGGATGTAGAAGCATTATCTCAGGATTTGCAACCTGATTTGTCATGTATTGTTAAAAATTGTCACTAAGTCCATCACCCTCCATGAATCACGGCCGTTTTTCTTGTTGGGCTCTGCATGGAGATTACTGCGCCTGCTTCATCAAAAGAAGATTAGACTTCTCTCTTCTTCACCTGTGGGGATTCCCTTCTCAAAGGCAGGGGTCTGATTGGAAAAACAGGAACATATTTGCAGATAGGCTGCAATATCAGTTTTATCGTAGAATTAAGAAGTAATTTAAGTAGATATCCCTTTACTTGGCCATGGAAAGTGAAGAATTAGTTCACTGAGAATAATGAACCATTTATCAAATTGATTCTGCTGCACTCATACCCCAGTTGGTACATACAATTAGCATATTGCCAGAGTTTGGGGGGTAATGGAGGAGAAAGGAAAAGGTGGGCATTGAAAACATTGGCACCCAACTGGGATCCAAGCCCAAGAGAACAACAGGTGGTCAGCGGTCTCAGGATAAACATGGTTTACTCTGCTGGAGCACTGACTTATCTCAAAATTTTGGGGAAAATGTTAAACACTTAAACTTACAAGTTAAGATCATCATTTTTAATTGAAATAACACATTCTTAGGAATGCTAAAAAAAAANCAGCGGTCTCAGGATAAACATGGTTTACTCTGCTGGAGCACTGACTTATCTCAAAATTTTGGGGAAAATGTTAAACACTTAAACTTACAAGTTAAGATCATCATTTTTAATTGAAATAACACATTCTTAGGAATGCTAAAAAAAAAGCAGAATGCATGTTCACAAAAATTTATGAGATATGAAATGAAACTGTAAAGGGAGGCCCATTAGCCTTAAGGGCTCTTTAGGTCATATAATCAGGGCCTTGGGGGAGTCCATACTGCCATTCAGCTCCCAGTGTTACAGAGATATCATCAGAAAGATTCTAGAAGCCCAATGATGAATAAGACCACCTTTCTACTATCTTTGCCCAAACCCCCAGCAGATGACCCATCGACCTCCCAACTGTGCTTTCCTCCCTTTGTTGGCAAACCCCAACTGACTCCTCCATGACCTGCTGCTTGTGGGCATTCCCTCAAGGAGATTTTGCCAGAAGGAACTCACTTAAGGTGCCCACCTCACATTCCACAAGTCTCTGAGACTCGTCCACGCCACTAGCCTTGACTATCTGCTCCACCACCAGGAGGCAAACTCCAGTATTCTAGTGTCCAAGCTCCGTCTGTGCATTACTGATTCCTGGTACCATCAGGGCTCATTATATACCTGAAGAATTCATAGACTTACTTTTCTTAATGGATAACTGTGCTGGACTTGATGGCAGAGTAGTGGACAAGAGAGTCATATGAAGCACAAGAAGAAACATAAAGATGGTAGACGTGAGGATGTGTAGCGATGTGAGATGATTCTGGAGATGAAAGTAAAGTGAGACCTGCAGAGCCCAGTATGTCGAGGCAAGGGATTTGGACTCAGAATAGATGCAATAAGGAGCCTTGAATTTTCACAGAGGGCACGCATAAACTGACATGTTATTATGCTTTCCATATGATGGTTGAAGGACATTTTGAAAACTAGTTTTAAATCTTAAGTTCATTTGGTCTAAAATAATCTTGAATGTGTAGAGTCTAAAACAAGTGTGTAGACTCTAATTGCAACCTGTTTGTATTATGTAATTAAATGGATATAGAATGCTAGAATGGGAAATGGTTTAATTATTTAAAATATTTCCTACCATGTAATTAAATTGTCTTTAAATTTAAATAAAAATTTGGCATCATTAAATAATTTGACATAAAAGATGTTCAGTAACTTTGCTCATATACTCTTCTAATCTTAATACGTAATTCTTAATGCTTAACTTTTTCACATTTCCCTTAATTTAGATGTTTGAGGAAAATAAATTCAATTTTGCATACTTCAAATACAATTAACTTTACTTTTAGTCTTTTAGATTATGAATATCAATACAATAAAAAGTGAATTTGTGTCACACAAAATTGGTGTGAAAATCTTGACTATAAAAACATAGTAATTTTGTGTTCATGTTATCACTTATCCAAACATTGTCCAAACAATCTACTAATAGAACGCTTAGATGTAGGCAATGGTAATTGATTTCCACTGTTTTACTATTTTGTTGACTTTCAGTTATGCAAAAAAATGTACCTTTTTTTCCCCAATGTTGTCATTTTAACAATATATCTGGAAATTTAGGATGATAGAACAAAACATGAGCAGATCGTTACCTTGACTTATGTCTTACCTGTGACATGGTGTGTGCCCCGTGGGTTCTGCAATAGCAGTGACAGAGCCATTGCTGACCTTCACAATGCAGCAGCTCAGTGCCCTTACTGAAACCGGTGCGTCCTTTTCCCTCGCCTTCCCACCTCAACTTTTATCTGAAACCCTGACCGTGATTTCTCAGCCGAGTCTCATATGCCACCTCTCCCTGGGAGCTGAGCAACCCAAGGCAGGTTCTGGGTGGGTGGAGAAGAATTTAGAATCATAAAGACCACTGCAAAGTGGTCTTTAATTGATGGGCCTGCCAGAGCTTCATCATGGATACTGTGTATCCCACCGGGCTCTTTTCTCTGCCTCCTGTGATGATTATTTCCACCTGCTGCTCCTCTGCAAAGTGAATGCTGGTGAGACAGAAGAGCTCATTGACAGGAAAAAGTATCTGAATTCCACCTCCGCTCTTTATCTGACCTGGGTACGTAAATACCAGAGCTTCTACGATCTTGAGATCCCTCACTTGTGAAATAGAGGTAATAACATCTATCCTGCAGGGTTGCCATAAGGATTAGAAGTAATAAATAGGAAGTGTCAGTCATGCTTGAATGACTGGTAGTAGAATTACCAGATTTCCCTTCTTGACTAACTCTCAGAGAAGACTTTTTTACTTTTTACTAACAACAACAACAACAAATATATATATATATATATATATAGGAGCCACGAAGCAAGGCCTTCCTCATTTTCCTGTGTGGCCAGTTAGTAATCACTCAGTTAGTAATCAATCAATTCTTCTCCTTCCTCTTCTGTCACAGACTGTCCATAACCCTCCTCATATAAATTTCATGCCCTTACTTTCAATGACTACATTTCCTCACCCAGTCCCAACTTTATTGTATCTTTGCCTTCCACTGCCCATTTGTTGATACTTATTGGTTTTTTTTTTAAATTTTTAATTTTTACTTTATTTTACTTTACAGTACTGTATTGGTTTTGGCATACATTGACATGAATCCATCATGGGTGTACATGAACTCCCAAACATGAACCCCCACCTGCCACCTCCCACCCCACATCATCCCTCCGGATCATCCTCATAGTAGTTTATACAACACAAAACCTAATGATTTTCCCCAAAGGAACATATTGTGATTCAGATCTTCTGTTCCAAACCACATCTCTTTCCTCACATCACATTCTTTATGTGGTTTTAGTGGTGGTGAATTTTACCACGGTATGCCCATGGAAGTGAACATGTCAAGCAGGTTCTACCTTGATTCTTCTCAAGTTTCTGGTTCCATCAATCCGGGCCATTTTGTACGGACTCTGCCAACAAAGGTCCACCTAGTCAAAGCCATGGTTTTTCCAGTGCTCATGTATGGGTGGGAGAGTTGGACCATAAAGAAAGCTGAGCACCAAAGAATTGATGCTTTTGAACTGTGATGTTGGAGAAGACACTTGAGGGTCCCTTGGACTTCAAGCAGATCAAATCAGTCCTTCCTAAAGGAAATCAATCCTGAATGTTCATTGGAAGGGCTGATGCTGAAGCTGAAGCTCCAATACTTTGGCCACCTGATGTGAAGAGCTGACTCATTGGAAAAGACTCTGATGCTAGGAAAGACTGAAGGCAGGAGGAGAAGGGGATGACAGAGGATGAGACGGTTGGATGGCATCACTGACTCATGAGCTTGAGTAAAGTTGGTGATGGACAGGGAGGCCTGGCGTGCTGCAGTTCATGAGGTTGCAAGAGTTGGACATAACTGAGTGACTGAACTGAACTGAACTGTTTCGGGTTGGGATTCCTGACCCATGCAGGTAATGCAAACTCAAAATTCACACCCCGATGTGACGGTTCAAGAACTCAATATATAATTTTCCATATTTCAACAACTATTAACTAGGCATCAACAATGTATGAGACACTGCTCCCAGTGATGGTTATAGTAATGAACCAAACAGGCAAATACCCTGTCTTCATGATGCTTAAATTTTCAGAGGGTATCAACTCTCTTACTCTGGGGGCACAGGAAGAAAATAACTTCTTTTGACAGTTCTGGGTCGTTTTCCTTACATACTTAGACTAGCAGCATTGAAAGAACCCTGGTTCTGTTCCAAAGTCAGCTCTATTTCCCCTTCTTGGGTCATGTCAAGGTGAGGAAACCCCCATCCCATGGATACTCTGTCTCTATAGGATATATGTTTAGATCTACATGCCCCTCCTCTTTTAGTACCTATATTACCTTAAGCTGCTAGGAATTCAGCTTGAGTTCTCCAGCACTCCTGGACCCCAGTGTTTCTCTCACTTTTGAGCTAAGCAATTTATTGAAGTCATTTTATTGTTTACTACATCTTAGGGTATGCACAGAGCCTGAAAATAAAGGTTGTTTTATATATATATATATATACCTAAGATGCCCTAGATGATGTTTTTCACATTTTATGGACACAATTCTTAGGGAACAGCATTTGATTTCACTGTCTACCAAGCTACTGATTGTACATTTGGAATTCAAGCAATCTTTGAGTACCATCTCCAGCTTCTTACTTTTCTATTTCATGTATTCTTATTATGGAGCAATAGAGAAGAAATGAGTCACAGACCTGTCCTGATGGGGACATACTGCTGGACATAATCTAAGGAACCAATGGTCTCTTTTTCTCTTTCAGGATCTGTATTCTCTGAGCCCAGGCTTCCACAGTGGCTCAGAGGGTAAAGAATCAGCCTGCAATGCAGGAAAGATGAGCTCAATCCCTGGGTTGCAAAGGTCCCCTGGAGGAGGAAATGGGCAACCCACTTATGTATTCTTGCCTGAAGAAATCCATGGGCAGAAGATCCTGGTGGGCTACAGTTCATGGTGTCACAAGCAGCTGGACATGACTGAGAGACTAACATTTTCCTCTCCGCTTGCTAACCAAACTCAGAACCTCATTCTCTGAGCCTACTCATTGTATCTTCTCTATTTTATTCCAGGGTTTTGCGTCCACCTCTTAAGCACTGGTGGGGTATGAGACTTGGTCCTCAAGTCTCTTTGTTTCCAACTCTTCACTAGATGAACATTTATTCTATGCACCTAGCATCTCTTGCTCCACCCTTGCTTTCAGTGGCCTTCCTCACACAGGAACTCTTTTCATCCTCCTCTATGGCTGCTGGTGAAACTGTTAACCTAAGTGCCCGGGGCCAGCATGAGGAACTCCGCCCATGGCAAAGGTCATGAGGAAGGCGGCTTCAGCATACGCAAAGGCGTGGTCAAGCCTCAGGAGACCCCCTGTTCCCGAGCATCTACCCCAAAATCATAGACGGCAGCCCACCAGGCTCCCCCATCCCTGGGATTCTCCAGGCAAGAACACTGGAGTGGGTTCAAAATGGATTGAGCCATCTGCAAACCAAAGTTTCTGACATCAGGGAGTGTTAGAGTCCTGCTTACCTCACCATTTACCCATGATACCGTTACGTTTCATCAGACTTCCTTTCCAAACTTGTATCTGAGGAGTTGGGAGAAATTCACTGAAAAGAAGAAGCTACTAAGATACAGAATGTGGTTTCTCAAGTGGCAATTGGCTACACTGACAGATAGGACACTGGAAAGCCTTTCCATATGCTTTTTCTGCTCTCCTATAAGTAAAGCATTCCTTTTCTCGAGACTTCTCCCTCTTTATGTAAGTACTTAACCTTTGAAAGAAAGAAAAAATAAAAACTCCAGTATTACCAAAGGGTTTCCCAGGTGGTGCTATTGGTAAAGAACCTGCCTGCTAATGCAGGAGACACAAGAGAAGCAGGTTCCATCCCTGGGTCGGGAAGATCCCCTGGGGAAGAAAATGGCAACCCACTCTAGTGTTCTTGCCTGGAGAATCCCATGGATGGAGGAGCCTGGAGGGCTGCAATCCACAGGCTCGCAAAGATTCAGACACGACTGAGCGACTTCACTTTCACTTTTCAGTTTCATGCATTGGAGAAGGAAATGGCAACCCACTCCAGTATTCTTGCCTGGAGAATCCCATGGACGGAGGAGCCTGGAGGGCTGCCGTCCACAGGGTCGCAAAGAGTCAGACACGACTGAGTGGCTGGGCAAGAGCACACATTACCAAAGGTGGCTGGTCTCTGTTCTGGTTTGTATCTCTTCTTTAGTTCCTAAAACCATAGATTCTTATATATATATATATTTTTTAATTTATTTATTTTATTATTTCCCTTAGCAGAGGTAGTTGACCAATTTTCTTTGTCATTTCAATTTCTTTCTGATATTTTAATCAGAAATAATCCATCACATCTACCACTAAATTGTCAGATCTGTTTCCACACTGCTTAAGTATCTGTCTCAGAAATAGACATCCCAGCTTGTACTGAACCCCGCGTCTACCATAATCTTGGACTATACCTCAGCTTTTTCCAATATTTTGTCTCAGTACTATTTGTTTAAAGTTTCTTTTTATTTGTCTTGCCTCTTAATTCATTTATGGCAAAACATCTTGTCACACAACTCACTGGCGGGCCAATAAAGCTTTTGCAGCTGATTGTAATACAGAAGAATACATTTGAATCAGTTCTAATAAGATGGATGAAACTGGAACCAATTATACAGAGTGAAGTANTCAGTACTATTTGTTTAAAGTTTCTTTTTATTTGTCTTGCCTCTTAATTCATTTATGGCAAAACATCTTGTCACACAACTCACTGGCGGGCCAATAAAGCTTTTGCAGCTGATTGTAATACAGAAAGGCTTTCTAAAGTTCTCTTTTATAAAGTCTTGTTTTCTAAAAAAAGTTTCTTTTAACTATACAATACTTCTGGCCACTATTAATCACCCACAGAATGGCTAGTACTATATAGTAAAAATTCCATTTTCATGCAACACTGGTTTAATGGGAATGCTGGCTTCCCAAGATGAAAGCATTTTCCTAGTAAAGAAGTGCAGCCAAAACAAATGAACCTCATTAATTGCTGTTTTCCAGACCCTGGGCTAGGTTCTGAGTTTCAAGATAAATAAAAAACAAATAAATAACATTAAAAAAAATCTCATGAGAATCAGTAACATGTATTCTAATGAGGTAAAAAAAGGAAGTAAAATTTCAAAACACAATGCTAAAATGGGAACATATATTTTAAGTATTAGAAGAGCACAGAAGAGACATCAGAATTTGATCTTGAAAGGAAGAAATTCACCCAGAAGATAAGCAAACATGCTGGGAAAACATCTACCAAGCAAGGAATGATGAAATAGTCTGTATGCCCTGTAGTGTGAATATGAATGAGGCAAAAGGTTATTTCTGAAAATGAGGGAAAAAGTTTTTAGGCCAAATTTTTGAAGAATCTTGAATGCTATGGAGTTTGAACCATTTTCTAAGGGCAGTGGGTTATACAGGAAGTATTTAAATAAGGCAGAGGTAGGATCAGTTTTGCACATCAGAAAGAACACTGTTAACTGTGATGGTTGGATTAGAGGTAGGTGGGAATAGAGATATGGGAAAAGCTTAGAAATAATTTTCAAGGTAGAAATGATGAGGGTACTGGCAATAGAAAGGCAAAGGTAGTGATAGCTTTGCAAGATTTAGGAGGTAAAATTTACAAAACTTGATGAGAAGTTAGAGTGAGGCGTTAGAAAGAAAGGCCACAGGTGAGGAAGAGCTTTAGCTGAGAACGAGTCTATTTGTGGGAAAAATAAAAACATGGCAATTCTTGAAATCATAATAGAGGACAAAGTAACAGAAATAATAGTAATAATAACTGCAAGGATCAGTAATTGAGCACTTAAAGAGTACGTTTTAAGGTAAGTGTCTTATATCAAAATCTACTACAAATCTCTAGATATTTTATTATAAAATTATTATTTCTCCTATTTAACAGGGAAAGGCATTGAAATTTGGAGGATTTTAATTTGCTCAAGGATTGACACTTCAATCTTTATATCTTCAAAACCTGTGTTTTTAGAAGCAGAGAGGTTGCCCAGTGCAGAGGTTGGCAGTACCTCTCCATGGTAGGCCTGCCTTCCGTGACCACCTCAATCTAGTTTCCAACTCTTTTTTCTGTTTCTTGTGTCTCAACATTGCTAATGTTCACTCTGCTGGCCCTCTATTACAGTGTGTAGTTGTTCTTTAAGTTGTTAAGTTTTGGAGCACTTTTCCTGCTTGGAAAAGCTGCCTCTGTACCCTGCCAACGACAGTGCTCAGCCACTGCAACAAATGAACCACTTAGGCACCAGTGGGCTCCATGTGGTTGCTATACTGGGCCCTTGGAGCTACAATAAAATTTGTCCTTTGGCAGATGCTGAATTACCATCCAGAGGAGGAAACTGGGGAGAGAGTGTGGGAGGGAAAGCCTGAACTGAGTTGGAGGACGCTTTTAATGTATCCCTGCTTGTTTGTCTCTCTTCCACTGTCAGCCCTTTGCCTGAAGCATCCAGCACCTATCCTCAGTTCAGTTCAGCTCAGTTCAGTCGCTCAGTCGTGTCCGACTCCTTCCGACCCCATGAATCGCAGCACGCCAGGCCACTCTGTTCATCACCATCTCCCGGAGTTCACTCAGACTCACGTCCATCGAGTTCATGATGCCATCCAGCCATCTCATCCTCAGTCGTCCCCTTCTCCTCCTGCCCGCAATCCCTCCCAGTATCACAGTCTTTTCCAATCAGTCAACTCTTCGCATAAGGTGGCCAAATACTGTTTCAGCTTTAGCATCATTCCTTCCAAAGAAATCCCAGGGTTGATCTCCTTCAGAATGGACTGGTTGGATCTCCTTGCAGTCCAAGGGACTCTCAGGAGTCTTCTCCAACACCACAGTTCAAAAGCATCAANTTCAGCTTTAGCATCATTCCTTCCAAAGAAATCCCAGGGTTGATCTCCTTCAGAATGGACTGGTTGGATCTCCTTGCAGTCCAAGGGACTCTCAGGAGTCTTCTCCAACACCACAGTTCAAAAGCATCAATTCTTCGGTGCTCAGCCTTCTTCACAATCCAACTCTCACATCCATACATGACCACTGAAAAAGCCATAGTCTTCACTAGATGGACCTTTGTTGGCAAGTAATGTCTCTGCTTTTTAATATGCTGTCTAGGTTGGCCATAACTTTTCTTCCAAGGAGTAAGCATCTTTTAATTTCATGGCTGCATTCACCACCTGCAGGGATTTTGGAGTCCCCCAAAATAAAGTCTGACACTCTTTCCCCTGTTTCCCCATCTATTTCCCATGAAGTGATGGGACTGGATGCCATGATCTTCGTTTTCTGAATGTTGAGCTTTAAGCCAACTTTTTTGCTCTCCTCTTTCACTCTCATCAAGAGGCTTTTTAGCTCCCCTTTACTTTCTGCCATAAGGGTGGTGTCATCTGCATATCTGAGGTTATTGATATTTCTCCCGGCAATCTTGATTCCAGCTTGTGATTTTTCTAGTCCAGCGTTTCTCATGATGTACTCTGCGTATAAGTTAAATAAGCAGGGTGACAATATACAGCCTTGACGTACTCCTTTTCCTATTTGGAACCAGTCTGTTGTTCCATGTCCACTTCTAACTGTTGCTTCCTGACCTGCATACAGACTGTCTCTTATACACATCTAGATGTGTATAAGAGACAGGCAGAGGGTTGTTGGGACCATCTTCATAGTATATGGAACTATCCTAGATCCTGTGGACNGCCTGGTGGGCTACAGTCCATGGGGCTGCAAAAAGCCGGGCACGGCTGAGTAACTAAACAACAAGAGCAACCCATCTGTCGCCTTATTCTGAATATTGCCCGCAGGAAAGTGAATGCACAAAAAAGTACCAGTCCCCAGCTGGAGTATGAAACCAGAGGGTGAATGATTTCAGTATGTGGGTTTGGGATGGAAAAGCGCAGGAAGTCTGAGGTCAAGCCTCTGACAAGACAAGTGAGCTCTTTCATGAATCCGAGCCTCCCTAGTTTTACAGGAAAAGCACACACACAAAACAAAACAAAACAAAAGAAAAAACCCACAGGAGACGAGAAAAAAAGACATTCTCAGAACTCTGACTGTCACTACGTTCGCATGCACGCACACGCACCCACAAACACAGCCCCGTACAACCACACATCTGTCAAATTCTTGACCCAGAAACGCAAAGAGGCAAGAGGAAAGCGTTTCGAGACAAACGAAAATAGGGAAAGGAAGGGCGAGAGGAAACCAGAACGTGAACCTAAGGAGACCAGAGACACCGCGACTGCCCACCGCCTGGAACGATCTCCGGCCTACATCTGGCACCTGGGGGCGCACCAGTCTCCCCAGGTCCTCGGTTCCCGCCCGAAACCATCCACCCCACCCAACTGACGCGCTTAGATCCGCGAACTCACGCTACGGCGGGGCAGGTGCGGGGAGCGGACCAGGGCGCAGGTACGGATGAGGGGGCGCTTCCTATGCGCAAAGACTTGTAGACCCGGGGAGGGGGGTGCTGGCTGGGGAGGGGCGGGTCCCTCCCGGAGCCCCGCCCCGCGGCCCCGCCTCGCGGCCCCGCCCCGCCCGCCGCACCCGGGGAGGTGCCCTGGGGGATGGGCAGCCCTGACCTTGGACACTGCTGGGGGTCAGAACCCCCGATTCTCCAGACCCTACGAGGGATCCTGCTGTGTGCGAGGGAGCTGCGCAAAGCTGCTGTCACGTTTGATGAGGAAAGCACACGCCAAGTCTCCAATAAGCCAGACTCGGGGCGGACAGGCCAACAACACCGTGACCCACGACCCAGGGTCGGCTTTGGCCCCGCGTGGATCGGGGCCCCTTCCCCTCCAGTTCCCCGTGCGGTGCCCGAGAACCGAGGCTTCCGCGTCGTCCCCACCGGCTTGCTCCTCCGTTGAGGACCTGTCCCCTGGCGGTCAGTCTCCGGCCGTGCACCGCGTGCCGGGAGGGATTCGCGGGGCTCCATGGAGCTCCATCAGAACCGTCTGGGACTGTAGACAGGAATGTTGCCCAGGGATGTGCTTGCTGGCAAGGAAAGGTGCCTGTTAACAACACCAGACACGTCCACTCCAGCTGGAGTGATAGAGGGGCTGCGGCTTGAATTCTATCCAAGAGGAGTGGGAAGGTCAAAATCAAGGTTAAAGAGGCCCAAATTTGCTGGGAATCTGATTTTGCAGTTTTGCGCAGTCGATACACTATTTTTACTTTTAAGGGTTTGTTGTTGTTTGTTTTGTCTTGTTTGTAGAAGGAGAGAGTGACGGTAGGGACGGGGCAACGCGGGCGTAGTTGAGGGTGATTATTAAAAGATGTGGACTTTAGATCCCTATTTTATAACCTGTCTCTCCTTCAGGGCTAGCATTGGTTATACATGTAAATCATTGCTGTTTATGGAGTTACCGGATGTTTCTGTTTTTCTTAAAGGATCATGACTGTTTACAAAAATTACTTAAAAGCATCCATTAATGTCACATCTTCACTGAATTTTCACATGTACTCGACACTTTGCTCATATTCTCTTCTGTCTCAGATCTCGAATCATTGTAAAACAGGTGGTACCGCCTCCAGTATCTTCCTATCCAGTTCCATTTTTTGTATTTTCATTTTTAAAATTTATTTCTAACTTCTTCTTTGATAAAGATACACTTGGGTAAACTCCATTTCTTAAAATTTTTTGTTTGTTTGTTTTCTTTTATGGTATAGCCTATTAACAGACAATGTTGTGATAGCTTAAGGTGCGCAGGCAAGGGACTCAGCCACACGTATGCATGTATCCATTCTCCTCCAAACTCCCCTCCCATCCAGGCTGCCACATAACATTGAGCAGAGTTCCATGTGCTATAGAGTAGGTCCTTGTTGGTTATCCATTTTAAACATAGCAGTGTGTACGTGTCCATCCCAAACTCCCTAACTGTCCCCCCACCATCCTCCCCCCATCCTTGCCCCATCCTTCCCCTCCCCTGCAACCAGAAGTTTGTTCTCTAAGTCTGTGAGTCTCTTTCCATCTTATAAGCAAGTTTATCTGTATCATTCATTTTAGATTCAACATATAAGAGATGTCATAAGATACTTCTCCTTCTCTGTCTTACTTCACTCATGACACTCTCTAGGTCCATTCGTGTTGTCACAAATGGCATTATTTCATTCTTTATAATGGCTGAGCAATATTCCATTGTGTATGTGTACCACGTCTGCTGTAGCCATTCCTCTTAAACTCCATTTCTTGCCTCTCTGTATAGAACATGCCATTTCTTCACTTCAGGGCACCCTCTCCTTTGCCAAAAGTGAAAGTGAAGTCGCTCAGTCGTGTCCGACTCTTTGTGACCCCGTCCATGGGATTCTCCAGGTAAGAATACTGGAGTGGGTTGCCATTTCCTTCTCCAGGGGATCTTTCTGACCCAGGGATCAAACCCAGGTCTCCCGCATTGCAGGCAGACACTTTAACCTCTGAGGAGGTTCAAACTTCAAAATCCAGCTTCTGATTCTACCATTTCATTTCTTACCCAAAGTCACTGGTGAACCCCTTTCCAAATCTCATCTCCACCCTGCCTCCTGGCCTTTAGTACACGTTGGGTAAGTAAGTGCTGACTCATTTCATTTTCACTCTTTGTTCTTTAACATCGAGGGAGGAAACAGACAGAACAGGCTCCATCTTGAAAGCAGGACTCCATCTTGGGCCAGACTGTGGACTCTGAGCTTCAGTTCAGTTCAGTCGCTCAGTCATGTCCGACTCTTTGTGACCTCATGAATCGCAGCATGCCAGGCCTCCCTGTTCATCACTATCTCTCGGACTTCACTCAGACTCAGGTCCATTGAGTCTGTAATGCCATCCAGCTATCTCATCCTCGGTCATCCCCTTCTCCTCCTGCCCCCAATCCCTCCCAGCATCAGAGTCTTTTCCAATGAGTCAACTCTTCTCATGAGGTGGCCAAAGTGCTGGAGTTTCAGCTTTAGCATCATTCCTTCCAAAGAAATCCCAGGGCTGATCTCCTTCAGAATGGACTGGTTGGATCTCCTTGCAGTCCAAGGGACTCTCAAGAGGATTTTCCAACACCACAGTTCAAAAGCATCAATTCTTCGGCGCTCAGCTTTCTTCACAGTCCATCTTTCACATCCATACGTGACCACAGGAAAAACCATAGTCTTGACTAGATGGACCTTAGTTGGTAAAGTAATGTCTCTGCTTTTGAATATACTATCTAGGTTGGTCATAACTTTTCTTCCAAGGAGTAAGCGTCTTCTAATTTCATGGCTGCAGTCACCATCTGCAGTGATTTTGGAGCCCAAAAAAAGAAAGTCTCACACTGTTTACACTGTTTCCCCATCTATTTCCCATGAAGTGATGGGACCGGATGCCATGATCTTCGTTTTCTGAATGTTGAGCTTTAAGCCAACTTTTTTGCTCTCCTCTTTCACTTTCATCAAGANCCAGGGCTGATCTCCTTCAGAATGGACTGGTTGGATCTCCTTGCAGTCCAAGGGACTCTCAAGAGGATTTTCCAACACCACAGTTCAAAAGCATCAATTCTTCGGCGCTCAGCTTTCTTCACAGTCCATCTTTCACATCCATACGTGACCACAGGAAAAACCATAGTCTTGACTAGATGGACCTTAGTTGGTAAAGTAATGTCTCTGCTTTTGAATATACTATCTAGGTTGGTCATAACTTTTCTTCCAAGGAGTAAGCGTCTTCTAATTTCATGGCTGCAGTCACCATCTGCAGTGATTTTGGAGCCCAAAAAAAGAAAGTCTCACACTGTTTACACTGTTTCCCCATCTATTTCCCATGAAGTGATGGGACCGGATGCCATGATCTTCGTTTTCTGAATGTTGAGCTTTAAGCCAACTTTTTTGCTCTCCTCTTTCACTTTCATCAAGAGGCTTTTTAGCCCCTCTTCACTTTCTGCCATAAGGGTGGTGTCATCTGCATATCTGAGGTTATTGATATTTCTCCGGCAATCTTGATTCCAGCTTGTGTTTCTTCCAGCCCAGCGTTTCTCATGATGTACTCTGCATAGAAGTTAAATAAGCAGGGTGACAATATACAGCCTTGACGTACTCCTTTTCCTATTTGGAACCAGTCTGTTGTTCCATGTCCAGTTCTAACTGTTGCTTCCTGACCTGCATACAGATTTCTCAAGAGGCAGGTTACGCAGACTCAGAGGACACTGAATGGGCTACACAAAAGGACCCCACTGATCCCCGTGAAACCAAGATCATCTTAAAGAAGAAACAGAGATGAAGCTCTACAAGCAACTGCTGCTACAAGGACCTGCTGGTATCATCTTGAGACTAACCATAATTTCAGCACAAGGAAGGACCTGTGGTATAATTAAAGCTGAACATTGTGTATATATTCCTGATTTATCTGGCAATATATCAGCCACCCTAGATGACATAAAAGATCAGGTAAAAGTTATGTCTGATGATAATCTTCCTTTTTGGACTTCAGTCCTATCTTGGGTGAAGGGTGATTTGTGGAAAACTATAATTACCATTATTATAGTTGCCTTGATAGTTCTACTTTGTGGACCCTTTATTTTACAATGTATTACGAACTTTGTAACTCAGAGGTTGATGTCGTTCTCCCAAATTGGCGGTCGGAGAGTCAGGGTGCAATATATCCCTGTGAATGATGCTCATACTATGAGTGAAGAGCATCAAGAGGGGGGGAATGAAGGAGGAAACAAAACAGGCTCTATCTTGAAAGCAGGACTCCATCTTGGGCTAGACTGTGGACTTTGAGCTATATGCCCAGTATCTATGGAAATGACATACCAACTGGAAAAACAGACCACCCAGGTGGAAGAGCCCCAGGGCTCATACCTAGACTCTCTGTTGCCTAAAAGAAAACCCTAATTATCTGTGTAACTGAATACAATCATAAATTCTATTATGCTTATTGAGGTATGACCACAGGCCTATTGATAAGGGTCCACTGTTAACTACCTAGGCTTAAGGCATATGAATCACGAGTTAACTTTGATTCTATCTTTCTTTTCCTTTGTTCAGACTAGTTTCAGGGAATTTGGGGAGGTGGGTTTGGGCCCGTAGACTTAGGGTATATAAGGTTTTCAGAAAAATTAGTCAGGGTCCTTGGTTAAGAGGAGACTCTGCCTTAGGCCGCCGGTGTAATAAACTGCACTCCACTATCTGTATCATCCTTCTGAGTGAGTTTGTTTCCCGGAATGCATGGCTACAACAACACAATGCTGTATTATTTGTCTATTTCCCTTTGGATCTCTACCAAAATACACTTTCAGTGCTTTAAAGCAGTTTTTTAAAAAGATTCTTTGAGAGTGGGGGCAAGCAGGAATGAAGTGCTAATACTTATTTTAGTATATTGTGAAACGCGTCTCGTTTGGGTGGGATTGTGTCTCCCCCAAATTCCATGTTGAAGTCTCAATTCTCTGTACCTCAGAGTGTAACTGTATTTGGAGGGAAGGTCTTTAAAGAGGTGACTGAATTAAAATGAGGCCAGTGAGGTGGATCCTTAATCCAGTGGACCGGTGTCCCCGTGAGAAGAGAATGAGATACTGGGCATGCTCTCACAGGGAGGACAAACTGCGTGAGATCATGGCGAGAAAGTGAGCGCCCTCAGCTGTAGACAGAGTCCTCAGGGAAACTGAACCCTGCCAGCACCTTGATCTTGCACTGCTACTCCCCAGAACCACGAGAAGTAAATTCCTGTTCTTTAAGCAAAAGGCAACTCAGAATTACCTAATCAGTAAATTCTGTCAGTAAGTTAGTGGTTAAGTTAGTCTACATCTTACAATGTATTGACTAAAAAAAGATGTACACCTTGAGAGTGTTCACTTAAGTTTTTATTTGGAGCAATATGAGAACTGCAGCCTGGGAGACAGCACCTCAGATATCTCTGAGAAACTGTTCCAAAGAGATAGAGGGGAAGGACAGAATATATATGTGAGTCTGGTAAAGTGCAAGTATATGCGGTCAACCACATATTTTTTGTAGAAAGCTTCTGCTGGTCTCATGAAGCTTCTGCTAGTCATGAGAAACAAGCATCATCACAAAAGATTTTAGTGCTTTTCTAGAGATGAGGAGATACAAGAATTGGGCTCATAAAATCAGCTCCTGAAAATATCTCACTATCTGAAGACTTGTCCTGCCAGTTTTCCAGGAGCACAGAATGTCTCGTTTCTGCTCTCCACCCTGAACTCCTTCAGGGGGTGTTGAAAATCAGCAGCTGTAGCAGCACATGCTTTAATCCTTGAAGAGGTAGATGGCAAGGGCTGACGGCAAATGCCAATCTGTAAAGGACAAGCGGAACCCTTTCCTACTGTTGAGAGAAATAGAGTAAATCTGCAAGTACTAGTATGAAAATATTGAAAACTTAATGTTTAAAATGTTTCGGTTATGGGACTTGCCCGGCAATCCAGTGGTTCAGACTCCACTTTCCAATGTAGGGGGTGGGAGTTCCATCCCCTTAGGTTTTGGGGAACTAAGACCTCTCATGACTCACAGTCTAAAAACCCAAAACGTATGACAGAAGTAACAAATTCAATAAAAGACTTTAAAAATGGTCCTGATAAAAGAATCTTAAAAAATAAAATGTGTTAGTTAGTGTGTGTAGTATTGTTAATGTTATTAGAAAAAGCTTTTATATAGATATGCAGCTGTTGCTGCTGTGGGGTGTGTATGTGAAGAACTTGATAACCATGATTATCTCTAGGGTGTTTGGGAATGGAGAATATTTTTTATCTACTGTAGTTCTTTTTTTTAATATAGTTTTTATTTTTCTTTCAGTTTGATATATAACTGATGTACAGTGCTATGTAAGTTTAGGGTGTGCAACATAATGATTTGATTTATATATGTCATGAAATGATTATCACAGTAAATTTAGTGAACATCCATCGTCTCATATAAATGCAAAATTAAAGAAATAGAAAACTTTTTTTTTTTCTGTATGATAACAGTTAGGATTTACTCTCTGAACAACCTTCATACATAAGGTATAGCATGTTTATTATCTTTATCATACTGTATATTATATCTTATTTGTGTTATAACTGGGAGTTTGTACCTTGTGACTGCCTTCATCCAATTTGCCCTCTTCCCATACCTGGCCTCTGGTAACCACAAATCTGATCTCTTTCTCTATGAGTTTGATTGCTTTTGAAGTATAAGTGATCTACAACATCATGGTAGTTTTTATATAACATAGTGATTTAAGAAGAGTTACAGTATTTAGTGGGGAAACTTGCCACCTGGCTTCCCAGGTGGTGCCAGCAGTAAAGAGCCCACCTGCCAACGTGGGAGACGTAAGAGACGTGGGTTTGACCCCTGGATCAGGAAGATCATCTGGAGGAGGGCATGGTAACCCCCTCCAGTACTCTTGCATGGAGAATTCCATGGACAGAGGAGCTGGGTGGGATACAGTCCACAGGGCTGCAAAGAGGTGGGCACGACTGAAGCCACTTATCACATACACATGCCTACATTTAAAATAATCACTGTGATAAATCTAAGTTGTCATCTGTTACTGTACAAAGATATTACATAATTATTGGCTATATTCCTCATGCTGTACGTTTCATACCTGTGACTCATTTATTTTGTATCTAAAAGTTTGTATCCCTCAATCTCCCTCACCTATTCCCCCATATATCCCCTCTCCCCTCTGGCAACCACCTGTTTGTTCTCTGTGTCTATGACTCTCCTTTGGTTTAGTTATGTTTGTTTGTTTTTTCAATTCCTCATATAAGTGAAATCATACAATATTTGTCTTTCTTGTCTAATTTATTTTGGTTAGTTTAATACCCTCTAGGTCCATCCATGTTGTTGAAAGTGACAAGATTTCATTCTATTTTGTGGCTGAGTAAGGGAATGGCAACTCACTCCAATATTCTTGCCTGGAGAGTTTCATGGACAGAAGAGCCTTGTGGGCTACAGTCCAAGGGTCACAAAGAGTTGGGCACTGCTGAGTGATTGAACTGAGTTGCAAAACTCAGCTCAGTCTCCTTCTATAGAAAATGAATGATTGAGCTGAGTTGCAAAACTCAGTGCAATCTCCTTCCGTAGAAAATGAATGATTGAGCTGAGTTGCAAAACTCAGTGCAATCTCCTTCCGTAGAAAATGAATGATTGAGCTGAGTTGCAAAACTCAGTGCAATCTCCTTCCATAGAAAATGACTCTTTTTCTTATCTTAGTTCAGTCATCACTTCCTTAGAAAAGACTTTCCTAATCTCCAGGCTATACTAAATCCTACTCCTGGTATGCCTACACTAAATACGTGTGCTTCTTAGATCTTATCTAGGCTGTAATTTTACATTCATTTGTATAATCATTTGATTAACATTACTCTTTCTCATCAGCTTGTATAATCTGAGTGTAAAGTCCGTCTTTTTTTGCCCACTATTGAGTCTGTTTCATTTCTGGCATGTAGTATCTTAATGAATACATAAGTGTATGTTGAGCAAACATGTATATAGTGAATGTTCAAGAAATGTCTGTTGAATTAGTGAGTAAATAAGTCTTTTGTCACTAGTAGAAACCTATTTGGCAGAGAAAGTGAAAGTGAAAGTGAAGTCACTTAGTCGTGTCCGACTCTTTGTGACCTCATGGACTGCAGCCTACCAGGCTTCTCTGTCCATGGGATTTTCCAGGCAAGAGTACTGGAGTGGGTTGCCATTTCCTTCTCCAGGGGATCTTCCCAGCCCAGGGATTGAACCCAGGTCACCCGCATTGTAGGCAGACGCTTTACCCTCTGAGCCACCAGGGAAGCCCATCAGGTTTCAGAAAGAAAGAACATGCAGAAGCCTATACAAGGAAGACGATCAGATAAGACAGATGGGAATTCTGAATACTTCAGTGTGGAAAGCAGATGTAAAGGCAGGGTTAGTTGAGCTCTTGATCACATACCAGGAAACAACTGAGCTTTGTGAAGCAAAGTGGGAAATGGATACTGAGGGTGGTCAGGCAAGTTTCGTGTCAGTGCTGAGTTCAAGGTCTCTTTTGTGAGTTTGTTCTCTTAAGTTTAACTAGTTTCTACTTACAGCAGCCTCAGTCTTTATGGTGAAGTACTATACTTATTAATATTTTTACCATATTGTTCTTAAAGACTAATGAGAATATTGTGGTGTTGCTCTAATAGAAGAAAGGATTTCAAACAAAGGTGGTTTTCCAGGGTCAGAGAGCAGAAGCAGGCCCACCATCTACCATTTGGGAGCAAGGTTGCCTGAAGAATGGAAACGAAGTGACACAAGGAAGAACATAAGGGTCCAGTTAAAAAACTGGGAAATGAAAGATGGTGATCAGCATGATCCAACTAAGTCATGTGAAGGTGAGGACCCTCAGGCCTTTCCTCCCACCCAGAACACAGAAACTGGTCTATGAAAGTCAGCATATTCTCACTGGGCACATATTCTGTGACACGCTCTAGGAGATGGAGAGGATACTGTGGTCAGTAAGTCTAGGGAGGGGAGAAGACAGGAAATTACGGTATCACGTGGATTTATCTAGGTGCTGAATTGGCCGCAAATTAAGTGCAAGGGAACAGAAAGGAAGAAGCAATTACTTCTAATCAGGGTATCAGAAAAGAACTTACAGAGGTAACACTAAAACTTAACTTTGGAAAAATGTGCATCACAATGTGAAGCTGTCATAATCCACAGCATGAAGGCGTGAGTGGGAAAGCTTAGTCTGAGAAAGAGAAAAGGTTCATGGTGAGGGAAGCCTGTTAACAAGACATATCCACAGTGGTAGCTCTACAGAGCTGGGCCAGGTTTTAAGCAATTTTGGCTGGTATGATAACGGATTTGGATTGTAGTTTCCAGTTTCTAGGAAAAGGTTTTTAAGAAATGTCATGTGGGAAACACTGAGGTTTCCTCCTCAACATCTATCTCCTACTTCACCTCTTTTGTCCTTTCTAACCCAATTCCAATTTTATTCAGATAATCCACCTCTTCTCTATGAGGTTCAGGGGGATATGAAGCTAGTTCCAGTTCCAAGGTTAGATATGAATTAACTCAAGCCAAGAATGCTAATACATACCCTTTGCACTGCAACGACTGGCTATTTGTGGGTTATAAATAATATAATACTTCGTTGTCTAGCATATATAATAATTGTACACAAAACAGCATTGTCATTGTTACTAGTGGCACGTCAGTCCATTTCTGTTAAAGAGAGGGAAAAAATCTTTGCAGCAATTCTAATTTCTCACATGTGCTTTCCAACTACAGGCTAGCATTAATAGTCACTGGCCTCCTGCTTCGATTATTTTTGGTTATGAGTTAAATTTAACATGGTCCCATGTATTCTTTCCCTAAAGGGCCTCGAGGATTTGGGAAGGATTAGGCACACTCTAATTTAGGAAGAAAGATGGGTGAATCCACCTATGTGCATTTACTGGTATGAGTCACTGGGGAGGTTAGTAAAGTCAATGAAATGATCCAGAACAGGTGTCTATGGCTGTTTTAAGAACAAGTGCTTTGATGGCCATGAAAATGCACAGCTCAGCTCTCCAACTGCAGGGAGCGGGTATGCAGTTGACAGACAGCCCCAGGTGAGGTGTTCTAGAATCCTCGGCGCCAAGGCCACACTGCCCAGGAGCTTCTGCTGGCCAATGATTAATTATGGTGGGGATACTAAGGAGGGGGGGCTTCCCAGGTGGCTCAGGGGTGAAAAAATCTGCCTGATACAACTTAGCAACTGAGCGTGCACACTGAGACATGGGGCGTATTTGGTGGGTGACTTTTGCTCAAGGACACTCCAGAGGCCTTGACAAAGCTTTCTGAGACCTGCACTGCAATGTAAGTCATTCCTTCTTTCACTCTCTCCTTCACTGAGGTTACAATGACATCACAGCCTGATGGCCCTTCCAGTCTCCTCTGGCTCCCTCTCTATTTCCTCTCACAAGTGTTTCCATGAACAAACCTTAATAAACCTCCTGTATATCTGACCTTATCTGGCTTCTGCCTCTTGGAGGACCCAGGCTAATAGAAGTGGTTGTATTTCCTAACATTAAAATGCTCAAGTTTATTTATTAAAATTGTGTTGTATTCTGAGTAAAGGGCAAAGTCATCAGCTTGAGGGTATTTAAGAAAGACTCATCCACTACATTTTTCTTTCTGTAGTAAATGTATGACAACTTCTATTCAAATGATGGGTCTTCCCTGGTGGCTCAAAGGTAAAGAATCTGCCTGCTAATGCAGGAGACTCATGTTCGATCCCTGTGTTGAGAAGATCTCCTGGAGGAGGAAATGGCTACCTATTCCAGTATTCTTGCTTGGAAAATCCCATGGACAGAGGAGCCTGGTGGGCTACAGTCCACAGGGCCGCAAAGAGTTGGACACGACTGAAGGGACAGCACGCACTCAGGGCAGTATTTGATTACTTACTGGCCTGTTAAGTATGTACATTAGGGAGGTTGTGACCTTGAGTGGAGACACTGGTTTAGTGACTAGGTAAATCAGAGAGTGATATTATGAAGAGGAAATATGAATAAGAAGGATTTCCAATACATGCAGCTGCTGAAGACTGGCAGTAAGGTCAGTACCCATTAGATAAGTGCTCCAGTTGGCCTCGGAAGGTAGACGGTAGCAGCAAGTGAACAATGAAGAAGGAAGAGCCACCAAGAGACTAGGTATAGCGGTAGACATGAAACTTGGGAGCCCAGAGGTGTCCACTGGATGGTCGACTGTTTCTCTCAGCTGCAGGGATCCAGTAGTCATGTATGGATGTGAGAGTTGGACCATAAAGAAGGCTGAATGCCAAAGAATTGATGCTTTTGAACTGTGGTGTTGGAGAAGACTCTTGAGAGTTCCTTGGACTGCAAGGAGATCCAACCAGTCCATCCTAAAGGAGATCAGTCCTGAACATTCATTGGAAAGACCGATGCTGATGCTAAAAGCTAATACTTTGGCCACCTGATGCGAAGAGCTGACTCATTTGAAAAGGCCCTGATGCTGGGGAAGATTGAAGGCAGGAGGAGAAGGGGGCGAAAGAAGATGAGATGGTTGGATGGCATCACCGACTCAATGGAACTGAGTTCGAGTAAGCTCCTGGAGTTGGTGATGGACAGGGAAACCTGGCGTACCACAGTTCATGGGGTTGCAAAGAGTCGGACATGACTGAGCAACTGAACTGAACAGAGAAAAAACAGCTGAAAATCAATTGTAATGTTGAGGCAACAAGGCAAAGAACATGCCAAGGAGACTGACAGATGAGTAGAAATCTGATATCATCTGGTCTCATATACAACTAAAACTTATCAAAACCATCAAACGATAGTTCAGGAAAGCTTACATCAGGGTCTTGAAATGCTCCTAGATGAAGAGACAAACATCATGTACCTTCTTGAGAAAGAACACTTGTTGATGACTTTCACGAACACCCTGTTGAACATTCATTCATGTAACAGGTACTAAGGAAACAGCAATCCACTCCAGTACTCTTGCCTGGAAAATCCCATGGACAGTAGGCTATAGTCCATGGGGTTGCAAAGAGTCGGACATGACTGAGTGACTTCGCTTTCTTTCACTTTCTTTTTCTTTCTTTTTTTTAGAGCTTCCATTTTACTTTATTTTACTTTACAGTACTGTATTGGTTTTGGCATACATTGACATGAATCTGCCACGGGTGTACACGAACTCCCAAACATGAACCCCCCTCCCACCTCCCACCCCACATCATCCCTCCGGATCATCCCCATACACCAGCCCCAAGCATCCTGCATCTTTCTTTCACTTTCTAATCAGCAGACACATGGTGAGTCAGGAACAGGCTTTGTTTTCTGTAGAACTCCTGTAGAAGCAAGGGAAGGGGAAGTGTGTCTGAATAGTTGGAGGGTATTTAGTGTGGTTAAAACTAGAGAGTGATGGGCAGATGTGATGAGCCTGGACATGTTGGATGGAACCAGTTACTTGGGGGCCTTAAAAGCCGTTTTAAGGGTTTTGATTCGATTGTATCTTAGTCAATATGTAGCCATGGAAGGATTTTTATTTGAGTTTATTAAAAATTTCTCAGAGTAATACATGCACAAGGTAAAAAAATTAAATAGTACAGAAGGACTTAAAATGAAAAACACAGTTTCCCACTCCACCCTTTTAATACTAGTCCCATACCCTAGAGGTGATGCATTTAACAATTTCTATTTTTAGATATTCTGTTAACTAACTTCCTAACATTAAATAATATGTTTGAACAATAATTTCTTGACTTATTAACTTTAATCTTTAATAATTCCCCATTACAAAAGATAAGGATTTAACTTACACTATTCCCACTTTTCATCTGCCTATCCTTTCCCAATTTTTTGATAGATGTCACTGTTAATGCTTCTATTGGTTTAATTTATAATTTTGAACAGTAACTAATCCTTTAGTCCTTGTCCCATTAACTGTAGACTTTTCACCCCCATTTTGGAGAGACAAGTAATTCTACACTTCTCTCCACCACTCTTCCCTCAATGAATTCTCAAACTCTTTCTGCTTTCTTTTTCCTTTTATAAGATAGGTTACTTTCAGTTTCATTTCTGGATAAAAGATTAGGCCTCTCATGTTTTGTTTATAGGCTGATCAGAGCACTGAATACCAATAAATAGTATCTACATTATTTTGGCTTTGTAAATACTGTTTACTGAGAGTTGGTGCCAATGCAGGAGACCTGGGTTTGATCCCAGGATTGGGAAGATCCCCTGGAGAAGGAAATGGAAACCCACTCCAATATTCTTGCCTGGGAAATACCATGGACAGAGGAGGCTGGCGGGCTACAGTCCATGGGGTCACAAAGAGGTGGACATGACTTATCGACTAAACAACAACAATGTAGAAGCTAGGATATTTTCTTCCAAACATATCCAATGTCATGATTCCTATGTCACTTGAAATGAAATATACCTACCGCCAATGACAAATCCAGTCTTTTCTTACAGTCCATGAGTAACTTTTTTTATCATTATCTCATAATTGGACTTGAATTTAACATGTTTTTGTTTTGTTTTCCTTTGTGTTTATTAAAGAATGCATCTCCTCCATTTCTCAAACATTCCAACTTCTCAAGGATAATGTCTATGGCACAGAATCAGAGAGTTTGAGACCACGTACTCTCATCTGAAATGGGTCTCTTGGATAACGGTCACTCTAGAGCGAGTCTTCCTGTTGGACGACGGTCACTCTGGAGTGAGTCTTCCTGCTGGACGACGGTCACTCTGGAGTGAGTCTTCCTGTTGGACGACGGTCACTCTGGAGTGAGTCTTCCTGCTGAACGATGGTCACTCTGGAGTGAGTCTTCCTGTTGGATAATGGTCACTCTGGAGTGAGACATCCTGGGTTCACTGTCTTCTGGTTTCCATTTCTTCCTCTTTCCTGATTTTCATCTTCATTTTCCTTAGCAGATGAAAGAGAACTTCCTTTCCAAGTGCAAAGAAGGTAGATGTTCTGAAAACTTGCATGTCAGAAAATTTCCTTCATTTGGCTTGCTATGGAATTTTGGGTACAGAGATTTTCCATATGTGAAGACATTCCTCTATTGGCCTATATCATTGTATTGCTGGTGAAAAATCTCCCAATCTACTTCTCATCCCTTTTTAGTTGAGCTAATCATGATGACCTAACTTTATCTTTTCTCTTGGCACTTCCAATATCTTTGCTCCATCCTTAATATTCCAAAATTTCACAGGATTGTGTCTAGATGTAGGTTGTATGGGGGGCTTCTCAATTTGGAGACTTAGTTATTTCTGTTCAATTGTTTTTTCATTCACAACATTTTCTATGTTCTCTCTTCTAGACATTCCTAACAGTTAGGTACTGATTGTCTATGTTTTTTCCCCCACTCTCTTTATATTTCCTATTTCCTTTTGCTCCACATCTGAGAAGATTCCCTCAGTTTTATCTTAGAGTCTGTCTACTAAATACTTTTGGCAGCCTTATTTCAGTTTGAAGGGTCTTATTTTCAAGGTTTTTCCTTTGTAGCATCCTGTTTTTAACCTTACAGATGCACCTCACATTTCTCCAAAGACACAGATATCTTAAGTCACTTTTCCCATGTTAACTCTGTTTCCCCCAGAATTTGTTACGTTTTTCAAATCTCTTGAATCTATGCTGCTTTCCTGGTCCCCTCCCCAACCACGCCCCCTAAGACTCAATGTCTGGGAGTTCCTAGCCGACCGTTTTCACTGAAGAATCGATGTGGCAGTTTTTCATAAGAGTTGCCTGGGCTCCCTCTGCAGTTGAGTGGTCTGTCCACTTCTGCAGGATGTCTTTCTGTGATTGAAGGCATTTGGTTACTTGAGCAGGGATCGTGGCTGTCAGCAGAGAATTAGCTAATAGGCTAGGGGCTCATTTATCTCCATAAAAGAAAAGTTTACTTTGGAGCACCAACTCCTTACCTCTCCTCAAGCAGTTTTTTCATTTCCTTTACACAAACAACACCAACAAAACAACCACAAGAACAACAGACTTGAAACCAGTGGTAGGTGCCTGTGTTCTGTGCCCAGAGGCTGGGCTAGTATGGGAGGGGAATCAATTTCACAACTGACATATTTCTTCAGTAAATAAACTTTTCAGGTACCCAAGTCTCTTTGGGGTTATGTGTCCAGATCAGCTTATATTCTGCCGGCAAGGAGCTGTGCTCTTTCATTATTGTGTCTTCCATTTTCTCTCTTCCAGGAATGTGTTGAGATCTTCTTCACTTACCACCAAATTCCTTCAGTTTTCTTTGCTGAGATGAGTCAATTCTCTTTTATGTTTCTTGACTTCAGTTTCAGTGGGGCCTGGGGAGGGAGGGAAGTAAACTTACATGTTCAGTTCATCATCTTAAATTCAAAGTCCCGCAGGAAGCTTTTAGACAGGGCAGTGACATGGACAACTTGACATTTGTAAAAAGGTCCCCAGGGCTATACTGCTGAGAATGGATTAAAGAGGGTAAGAATCAATATAAAAATAATTCTAAATGACTGAGGATCTAATTTTCTTTCTGAGAACACAGCAGGGTCTGGGACACTTGGGAGTTAAGATGCTTTACCACAATAGCCAGTCGCTGAAAATCCAATAAGCTAGTAGAGCACTTTCACGGTGCCCTAGACAGGACTGAAACCCGACGATCCCAGAACCCCGATGACCGGGCTGATACTAAAGGGATCATCCCAGCACTGTGCACTGGGAAGCAAACACATGCAGCCAAAGTGCTGGCAAGTAAGGACATAAAGGTCCTTCTATTTGCTGCTTCATTTCTTCATTTACTCATTTATTTGCTTGTTCAAAGCGCTGTAGTTACTAACACTCATTCTGTAATCAGGATGCCTGGGTTCAAATCCTAAATCTATCACTGACTCGCAATAAAGGCTTAGGCAGTTTACTCAATCTCCATGAAGTTCAGTTCACACATTTGTAAAATGGGAGCTGTAAGTTTCCATTCCATAAGATTATTGTGAGGATTAAATGAAACAACCTGTACTTGGCACATACACACAGCTCACTGACTGAGAGCAGTTATTTTAAGTGCTGAATGAATATTCAGCATCCATGTTTAAAGAACCTATGTGATAGACATTTGAGAAGGGAAAATAATTCTAGTATTGAGAAATGACACAACAAAAGAATCCAAAGAAAAATACCATCTATGTCAAATCCTGTTGTCTATGCTTCCACCCAATTCCTAATAAAGCAAATAAAACAGGGTCTTAAAGCAACTAAATCAAAAGATGTAGGAAGGAAAACTGGCTGGATGCACAAAGCTTTTATCCTGAAGCCCCAACTCTAGCTGAAACTACAAAGAATTTGGAGGTGCTCAGTAAGATTGGAAGAAAAGTTAAGAAACTCTCTGAATGCACTATAATTAAATAAAATCTGGGTCAGCCACATCCAGTTGTCTTATTCCAGAGTAAAGATTTCTATTTGCACACAGACTTTGTCTGCCAAACAGTGATAGGAATCTGTGTCACTACGGAAACACAAACACCACCACTCAGCTGGCTGCTCCCTGTTTGCTAAGCACAAACATCCTCATGGTCTCGTTCTGGCTTTTCAAGTGATTTCTATGCTTAATCAAAGAAAGGATTGTTCTGGAGAGATGGAATTGAAGGAGACCGAACCCCAAGCAGCTGTGAAAAACCGCACCGTGAGTACAGAGACCTGCTTTTAGAGCATAAGGCAGTGTACCAGAATCCTTTCAGAGTCTGCGTGGAGGGTACGGTGGGACAGGATTAATTCACTGCATCTGTAAAAATGCTATCACAAAGTGCAGCCCTGGTCTAAACTGATGGGCGTTAATTCGATACGAACAGTGGCCGCGCACATTTTTCTCAGCGCCTTCTGACTGCCAGGTACTGTCACTTTTAAAGGTACTAAAATTTAATCCGCACAATAGTCCTGTGAAATAGATCCTACTTTGTAGAAGAGGAAACTGATCACAGAGAAGTTGAGAAGCTTGCCCAAAGTCACATAAGTAACTGATGAAAGACCCAGGACTTGGGTGCAGGAGGTCAACTGTGAGAGACGATGACCTTAACTCCTGGGCTGTGGGCAGAGAATGTGGACCAGCACGAAAGAAAACCAGCCCTTGGAGTGCATGCCCGGTGTCCACACTCCTCCTCAGAGATAACCAGTCTAGGTCTTCTCCGCACCCCCATGAGGCAGGGATCTTTACCCTCACCCTACACACAACGAAACGGGAGTTAAGCGATAAAACAACTTCCCAAGAGCTAACCCTGGTTATATGGGCTCAAAGCTTTTGGAAAACTACCCAAGACACAAAATACATGAGTTCTCAGGGAGCTGTCTGAATACCATGGTCAGTCAGTGCTTCCATTGAGTTCTATGGTCAGGTTTGGGGGAAAATGATAAAAAACAAAAATCGAGTCCCAGGGAGTCCTCACGGTGATAGTGACCCATAGGAACAGAGGCCAAAGCTCTCAGCACTGGCCCAGCACAGGGTCAGGAGGGACTCCGATAGCTGAGAGCAGAGGAACGAGCTCCTAACTGGAAGGCCACGCTCCGGAGGGTTTCTGATTCCACTTTACATTCTTAACCCACCCCCGGAGATGCTCCCAGGATCCAGGGGCAATGAGCTGAGGGCAATGGCTAGAACTAAGAGACAGAGGTCGAGGAGTGAATCCCCATCTCTGCCTACCTCCCCAAACCTCTCTACCTGCCACCTCGCTGGGCACTCCTTACATCTGTGTGAGGAGGTACAATTTCATTATATTTTCCTTCCATTCAGGCAGATAGGCCAGGCTGGTTGCCACTTCCTTCTGGATCGGCCAGGCCCAGGCCTCAAAGAACGGAGCCAGATTCTTCTGCACTTGGTGGGAGAACATTTTCACCCACAGATTCATCTTGTCAACGTTGTCTGTGGGCAAGTTGGTCTGGTTCCTGTACTCGGTGAAGAGACGGATGAACGGCTCCCACCCAAAGGCCTCCTGGAGCTGGAAAGACAAGCAGCAAGCAGGTTGAGACATCTGATTGGCAAAAGACCCACTGAACACTCTGAATGAATGAATGCCTTTAACCCCTTAACCCTTAGCTTCATACCTATCACTGACCCTCTCCTCTTTCACCTGCTCGCCTCGTGGGCTACTTTCATATGCTGCTGATGAGACGGGTCTCTGAGCCAGCCCAGGGCTCAACACAAAACAGACCCTCAGTGAATGACAGTCCAGTGGTTAAAGCTGCACTGATTAATATCAGGATTTACTACCAACATCAACATTCATCTGTCTCATTAGACTGAAAGTAGCAATAGGATATTACATGAAGATTTGAAATTGGCTGAAGTGCAAAAATCCATTGCCTCTCACAGTTGTAAAGTTAAACCCCACAACCTGGGAACTGCCGCCGCGACCCCGACATAATCTGCACTAACAGGAGGTCTCTATCAGTTTGCAAGGTGACCAAAATGGTCTTTAGGAAGAACAGTGAGTCCAGGAGAAGCAGAGGACAAAATATAGTCTGTGTGTGGCCTGTGCTCAGTGGTGTTCGACTCTTTGTGACCCCGTGGACTGTAGCCCGCCAGGCTCCTCTGTCCAGGGGATTTCCCAGGCAAGAATACTTGGAGGGGGTTTCCATTTCCTTCTCCAGGGGATCTTCCCGATTCAAGGAGCAAATCCACATCTCCTGTGTCTCCTGCACTGCGGGCGGATTCTTTACCTGCTGAGCCATCTATAGTCTAGGTCTCTAGAGTAAGAGTAAGGCAGAATTTTAGGAAAAGACTGCCATCTTGGTGCCACTGAAACCACCTGCAGTAGATCGGGAGCTCAGAGGGACATCAGCAGCTCCAACCTCAACTCGACTTCACCGAGGAGGAAGTTCTGTCCCAACACAGGGTTACAGCAGTCTCTTGGCAGCCTCCCTGTCGTTTTCGTGGTGGAGAGAATTAACAGTGAGAACTCGAGCAGGTGGAGGGACCAGAAGAGGGTGCGGTTGGCCTGAGGCCGAGTTCCAGGATCCAAGGTGATAAAGCCCTCCATAGTGAGCTGGGACTGGATCCAGGGGCTGGGGGGCTGGAACTGGGTGCTGGGTGATAACTGAAAGGCAGAGGCCACCCCCATGTCTAGTCCAGTGAGGAATCATGGCTTACAGCTCCTATCCCACACATTGGGCATGTGTATGTGTGCCCACGGAAGTGTGGCTGGCTTCACGGAGCTATTCAGACAGCAGTTTGGTTGCAGTCTCGGGTATGCCTGGGTTTAGAGCCGTGACAGTAGCTATATTTGTAGAATTACCTTTGCCTCTACCATTTTTAATCTTTCTTATTGCTTTCTGTTATTGTTCAGTTGCTCACTCGTGTCCGACTCTTTGCGACCCCCTGGACTGCAGCACGCCAGGCTTCCCTGTCCTTCACTATCTCCCAGAGCTTTCTATCTACTCTCATAAATCTCTTCAAAATCCTAGGGTGGATGGTGAGGCAGCTGCAATTATGTCCGCTTTCGGGTGGTGCAAAGGGATGCTCTGAGGGTATCATCCACTAGGACCTTCACCCCTGGACTTTGTCAGAGCCTCCCGCAGCCTGGGGGTGAGGGGGAGATTAGTGAGAGGTGACCCCCGGGCACCACGATACTGTCTGCCCAGGGTCCCCCTGAGTGGGGCTCCCACCACACCCCCCCGATGCTGGCCCAGTACCTGTAAGTACGTCTCCAGGGCCGTCCACGCATTCCAGTTTTTCACATTGGGACCCTTGCCCAGGTAAATTCGGACTCTCTTCTCCCGAACTGGGGGCCACAGAGCAATGTTGGCTCGTCCTCGAGGGATGCCCAGGACCGTCTCGTGCACGTAGACACACCACAGGTTGCAGGTGGCCTCGGTGGTGTGCGGGGGGAACTCCCACTCCTGCCGCTGCTGGTTGCGGCCCAGCTCGTGCACGGGGCCCCAGAGACCCTTGGTTCTGATGAGTTTCTCATTGATGAGCTCCTGCACCGACTCCAGGTGACACATGATGGGGTAGCCTGCGTGCATCCAGCCTGGGAAGGGCAGGAGGGGGAGGAGGGTCAGGGCGTTCCCCACCCACCTAATTCTTCTCTGTACTGTGTCTCCCCAAACACCCAGAATGCTCAGAAAGGCAGACCCAGATCCTTCTGGGCTTTTCTCCTCATCTTCTCTTTCTGTAAGAATGCTTTCGTCCTCACTCTGACTAGCTATAGGTACCGAGGCAGGTTTGGGATCACTGTTCACATTACTATTCAATTTCTTTCTGTTTCTCTGAGAGTGCTCTGTCCATGTGGACCTGTCATTATATTCTTTTCCTCAAAATTAAGAACCAGTGGTTCCCCTTTTCATTATTTACATATGGAGCTGTCCACGCTGGCATTTCTTTACAGTGATCATCTCAGTATGCCAAGGACACTAGGGTCCAGACGGGATTTCCGTGGTTCTTTAATTTTCACACACTCTTCATTTTTCAGGTCTCCTGACCCACTGGCAAATAGCCCTTCCTTCAGTGCTTTCTCCCAACCCCTGTGACCCAGGAAGAGGCCCTCTGCTATCTCTCTCCACTGCCTGAAGTCCCCTGACGAATGCCTGTGAAAGCCCAGCCCTTATTGTCTATACCATTTCCACTGCTGGATAACATCTCTTGACATGCTGAATAAACTGTTACACATGTAACATACTGTGTATATACAGTTGTTTGTCATTCAGTCACTCAGTCATGTCTGACTCTTTGTGATCCCATGGGCTGCAGCATGCCAGGCTTCCCTTGTCCTTCATCATCTCCCGGAGTTTGCTCAGACTCACGTACATATGGTTCTAAGGGCCTGCTTTTTATGTGTCACATAACGCTTCCCTGGTGGCTCAGACAGTAAAGAATCCGCCTGCAACGCTGGAGACCTGGGTTTGATCCCTGGGTTGGGAAGATCCCCTGGAGAAGGGAAAGGCTACCCACTCCAGTATTCTTGCCTGGAAAATCCCATGGACAGAGGAGCCTGGTAGGCTACAGTCCATGGGATCACAAAGAGTTGAATACAACTGAGCGACTTTTACTAACTAATCTCATCATATTTTCCTAAGCCATCAAAATATCTCTTTAAATGTCTTCCTAGTGTCCATCGAAAGTACATTACTTAACCATCCTGTAACTGCTGGACAGTTAGGTGGCTTCTGATGTTTTGCTGGGGGAGACAGCCAAGTCTCCTTTTTAATGTATTGTTTGCCTTTCTATTTAAATGGCAAAGATTACATCACATGTGCTAAGTCACTTCTGTCATGTTCAACTCTTTGCGACCCCATGGGCTGTAGCCCACCAGGCTCTCCTGTCCATGGAATTTTCCAGGTAAGAATACTGGAGCAGATTGCCTTTTCCTCCTCCAGGGGAATCTTCCCAACCCAGGGATCAAACTCGCGTCTCTTGCATCTCCTGCATTGGCAGGTTGGTTCTTTCCCACTAGTGCCACCTGATAAAGTAAGGCCCTGAGTGGGCAGCACGCACAGAGGTTTGCCCTGGGCACCCACCAACTGAGATCTGCACGTCGGCAACGATCCTCTGAGGCAGACGCAGTGGGAAGGGCTCAGCCCCCAGCCGGGCCACGGCCTGCATCACCTCGTCCCAGAGGCGAAGCAGCGGCTCGGGGTTCTCCAGGGTGCGGAGGTGCGCGGTTGGCACCGTCAGGATGATGTTGTCCGTGGCCAGCTCTCCCCAGGGACCCGGGTTCTCCTGGATCTGCCGCTTCCACTCCTCCTGGGTTGTCTCCCCTGGAAGACAGGCCACAGGGCTTGAAACTCTCTTTCCCAAGTCCCTCCCATTAACATGTACCACCTAAATCCCCCCAGGAGGAGAACACCAAGGCTGTCAATAGCCACATACCCCTCTAACCTTCTACAAAGGTCCCAGGGATGTGATGTGGTTTGGTCTTTATCTCCTTGGCCTCAAATCTAAGCAGACCTCCCTTCTCTCTGCCAGTCCAAACCTCTCTCTCTTCCTACACCAGGCATCCCGAGAGGGCCTCCTCACCCCCAGCTCTCCCTGTGCCTTGGGGTTCGCTCCAAGGCATCCACTCACCTAGCTTGTAGTAGGGAGAATGCACAGCTCCCTTAACCGTGACAGGCACGGTGCCCAGCTTGCTGCTCTGAGGCACGATGATGTATAGGAGGCCCCCCCAGAGGCAGGTGATGGACTTGGTGGGCTTGTCCAAGCAGCAGCGGTTAATCACCAGAGGCCCCCGGAACAGCTTGCTGGCCCTGGTCAGGTCATCGGTGTGGCAGCCAATCTGTATCTGGAGCAGAGAGATCCCCGAGGAGTGTGACCCTGTGGCACATGTGGCCAGAAGGGGAAAGTGCCCAGGACGGGGGGACAGGAAGGATCATGGGTCCAGGAACCCCAGGTAAGTCCAAGCATCCCACTATTTGTAAGCCCTGTGTTCAAAACACATGAAATTGTACCATCCCTCAAGGTTGTATGGAATAGACTCTGTAAATCTACTCGCAAGGGGTCAAAGAGCTCTACGAAGAGTCTTGCTGAGACGCAGACCAGAGGGACACCAGGTGTGACGCAGATGCTAATTCCGTGGAGAGCCAGTCAAGACAGAGTCCCTTGGTGTCTCTGTAACAGAGAATCCTAGGCTGCCTGTTTTCTGGAGGCGAATCTGGCTTTGGGAATGGGCAGAGGGCATCCTGCCTTCTGACCAGAGAGAAGGCCCAGGAGGAAGCAGTGTGACCGGCTGATGCAGTGAAGAATTGATTCAGCTCTTTCTGTTTTCCAAGGCCCCTGTTCCTGGGCCAGTGGAGTGACCCCTGTCCTTAGGCATCCTGGGACTGTTTTCCAGGGTTTATGCTAAACAAGTTCCAGGATACATATAGGCACAAAATAGATGTTAACCATCACAATGACCCCCAAGGGGGACAGAGCAGGATGGTATCTGAATTTTGCAAATAGGGTGTGTGTGTGTGTGAAAGTGACAGAGCCGGAGCGGACTGGGCAAGTGTGTGATCTCACAGGGAAGAAGCCTGAGTGTGTAGCACCTCATGCTTCTGTGGGAGATGTACACGGGATGAAATGTGAACTGAGATTTACTGGATGCCACTGTATTCTAGGGCACCATCCATCTGGTATCTTTCTTCTCCCCACCTATGACATTTAAGCTAAAAGCACAGCACTTGAGCCAGAAGTTGGTCAGGGTTGAGCCCTGGGGCTCTGAAATGTATCAAATCCATACATTTAAATCAATCAGTTAGATGTTCTGCCCCTTAGCTGTTTCATCCTAAGCAACTAAAGGGGCAGAAGTACATGCCCTGTATTGCCAACTGGAGAGGAAAATGCAACCCATTCATCTTTCCTGGAAAATGCCAAGGGCAGAGGTGCCTGGTGGGCTACAGCCCATGGGGTCACGAAGAGTCAGACAGGACTGAGCGACTAAACAACATGGCCCATAGGGTGTGTAGGAGAATTGAATCAGATGCAGACTATGAAAGCAGGAGCATCTGGCTTCTGTGTTATGTGGGGAGATGGGGCAGGCCTTACCTTCAGGTCAGCAGAGGCGGCGGATTCAGGCAGGGAGACCTCAATAATTTGCCTTCCGGGTATGTAGAGCCCAGTACTCATCCAGCAGTACCTGGTGCCTGCCAAGAGTCAAGGAAGAGCAGGGGTTATCCAACCGGATACAATTCCATCTGCAGCCAGCTCCCAGAGTCCTTCCAGGAGCTCTGCCTCCCTGCTGTCCTGGCTCTCATCTTTCAAGCATTCCTAAAACCCCAACCTCGTCCTCATTGAGATTTGCATGGCAGAGGTTGGAGACGGACCCGGAGGTGACCAGACCTCAGCTGAGCTGTGGATGTCATCCCCCCACGTTCCCACCCGCCGAGCTCCCATCCACCCCTCCTTCCTCACCCGGGTTGTTGCAGTTGACCTCCACGGTGATGGGAGATTCCGAGGGGCGCAGATAGGGGCTGCTGTACATGTCTTCAATTTCAGGGACTAACAGAGAGAGGTCGCTTCCCGAATGAGCCAGCCCTGTGGCCAGTGAGAGCATGGCACCTCGGCAGCAGTCGTTGATGACAGGGTTCTCACGGGTCGCCACCGGGAGCCGATAGCGACTCAGCAGCTTCCTTAGGAGCCGGTGCACCGACATGTAGGCGGGGATTTCCTCGGCGGGGATTTGCAGAAAAGCCGCGCCGTCCGGACCCAGCTTGGCCAGCCAGCCCTTCTCCACGTTCCCTCTCTTCCTGCCCATGATAACCTGGAACTCAGCCAAGGTGGAGCGGAAGTGGTAGGTCCTTATCCCCGCCTTGGGAGTACGAAAGGGCCCCGGGTTGAGGCTTTGGCTGGTGATGCTAATGCCAAAGGGGTTGAGGAGGAGGTTTCCTGGGAACCGCGCCAAAGGGGACACGCCTGGGTTCTTGAAGGCCCACCACCAGGCCTGGGCTCCGACAAACAGGCCCCCGCCCTCGGCTACAAAATCCTGCAGCTCCTTGACTCCTACATCACTCACGGGCTCAAAGCAATAGACACTGGCATCGCTGGTCAGATTGGGCTCAATGCTGGTGTCTATGCCCCCCACGGCCAGCAGCCCACTCAGAGTCCTCAGTTCGGTTTGCACCACGATCTTGCCTCTGCGGCCCGCGTCCAGCCAGCGGACGGCGTTGAGCAGGAACGGGCCCAGTTTACTCACGGTGAATAGGACCTTGTGGCCGGTCACGACCACACGGCCCCGGCCGTAGCGGGCAGCCGCTATGACACAGCCGTGGTAGGAATCTAGCCCCAGGGGAAAGGCTAAAGCCCCATGCACTAGCAGCTGGGATGGGAAACAATCCGAATTGGTGATGTCCAGCTCGGAAATCCCATGCAGGAGCTCATCTCTGTCCTCGGAGAGATCATCCTCACAACTGCAAAAGACACAGGTGTTGTTTGTTACAAAGCGTTCAGCGCAGCAAGCGGCATGCAGCAAGCAGCAGACTTAGGAATATCATCTTTAGCTCTTAGGAGAGAACTAGGACAGACCTGAGCTCACTGGGTGTGGAGACTTGCTGGAGGGAGATAGAGGACCTCGACATTGATCCTGCTCTATCATTCTCTGGGTATTCACCCTCCAAAGGAAATCTTGAAAGAAGTCCTGCTGGGTTTACTCAATACTGTACCTTAAATGGTCTGGATTTAAGTGTTCAGCCTTGTAAGCACTATATAGAGAACTGAAGGAGAAATCATGGTTTCATTCTGCTAAGGGGGCTTGTTTATAATTTCATGCCACTAACTTTCTGCAAATAAAGCAAACAGAGAGCTGAGTTAGTTAGTGGCTCGAGTGAAGAACCACTATTATCCCAAAAGGTGGGGCAGGGAGCTGAGTGGCCTCAACTCTTGTGGGACCCTCCTGTTACTTGAACCCAAGAGGACTGACTGTCTATACCCAGAATTCCATACATTCATTTCTGGCCCAATAGGAGTGATACAGATCCATGCTGTAAGGCTTTTCTCATCACCAACTGTTTCTGTCTCTGTGTGTGTGCATCCTCAGCTGTGTTTGACTCTTTGCAACCCTTTGGATGGAGCGCACTAGGCTCCTCTGTCCATGAGATTCTCCAGGCAAGAATATCGGAGTAGGTTGCCATTTTCTCCTCCAGGGGATGTTTCTGACCCAGGGATTGAACCTGCATTTCCTGCATTGCAGGCAGATTCTTTACCTGCTGAGCCATTGGGATTGAACCTGCATCTCCTGCATTGCAGGCAGATTGTTTACCTGCTGAGCCATTGGGGAAGTCTCAACTGTTTCTATCTAAGGGTAACAAACTCCTATAAGGCTTCAGGATACCTATAGCCCCAAAATGGGGATTCAGCCCCAGATAGTGGGATTATGAAGGGAATGAGGTAGAGTGATCTCTCTCTTAAGCTTGAGATCCCAGAGCTGGTTAAGCCCCTCTCACTGATTGTGTGACTGTATGGTTAGAGGCAGCTGTAAGGAAACACTGAAATAGGGGAGTCAGGTAGTAGCATGTTTGTAGTATTTGTGTTGTACTCTCTGTGGTTGGCAGAGCTGTGATTAACTGATGGGGAAACTACAGTCCTCTTAGCAGGCCCAAACCTTTCATGAAGAGAAAGGCATCACCCTACAAGATGGCTCTCCAGCTCCTTGAAGCACTAGCATTAAAACCACTCATCCAGCTGTTTTTGCTCTGAGTCCAAAATCACCAGACAACCTCGTGATTACAATACTGCTTCTAGTGATCATTTGCCTAAAGAAAGAAGTCATTCTTTCTTTATAGGGCAGCCAGGGTGGACTATTTTTGTGACATTTATATTTCTCCAGCAATATCTTAGTATATCTTTAATTTGATGATTTTATTATATATAAATAATAATATCATTATTGTATATAAATACTTGCATTGTATATATTTCCATATATAATCTACAACATACAAAATACAATATATAATACAATGTATAATTGTATTATAGTATATACAATATTATCTATTAATAAATAAAATTATTATTGTATATAATTAGTAATAATTTGTGCTTAGTCACTTAGTTGGGTCTTTGTGACTCCATGCACTGTAGCCCACCAGGCTCCTCTGTCCATGGGGATTCTCCAGGCAAGAATACTGGAGTGGGTTGCCATGCCCTCCTCCAGGGGATCTTCCCAACCCGGGGATTGAGCCCAGGTCTTCCACATTGCAGGAGGATTGTTTACCATCTAAACCACCAGGGACCCAATTAATATTAATATAATAAAATCAGCAAATTAAACATATACAAAGATTATACATACAAAATTAAGTAAAAAATGTTTTAGTTCTTATAATGAGTTCTGCTCATAAATTTCAAGCAATTAACTGTCTTACAAGTGTAGTCAGTACAAAGGTGACCTACACTGGCATTAAGGTTTATACCCTAGCCTGTTAACAACGAAATGAGAAACACTGAAGGTGCCAAGTTGAGAGCCAGACACCGTGTCGATAGTAGGGCTTCATCAGCAGGACCCTAGGTGAGGTCCTGCTCACCGACGAGGCTGGGACATCATCAGACTTTTGTCTGTGATTTCCAACAGCCATGACTTACGCGCAGGGGACGATAAATGATTGTCTCGTTAAAAAAACCTGAAGTGGATTTTGACTTTTCCTGTCCCTCTCTGCTCTGAAAGGAAACAAAAGTTACCTAAAAAAGAATAAAACCATGATAGTACTAGATTTCAAGAAGGGTTCAGTCAGCAAACTGGGACAGCAGGAATTAATAGGAAAGATAAACCAAATGAAATCAGATTGATCAGAAATCTAAGAGAAGAGAAAAATCTGGAACGGTACATAAGTGAAAGAGAAGATCAAGAAAACAAAAACAACAGGGGTTATCATTTGTCCTGAGAAAATGTACTTCAGTAACCAATAATGACCAATCTAGAAATTCAATGCCATTTAACACTTAAACAGAAATAAAAAATATTTGATGAAAATTAACAGCATGAAATATAAGCACCAAACTAAACAAAGGGAAAACCAACTCTCTCCAAAATAAGTGATAACTGGAGAAGGTCCTAAATACATATTGTATATCATTGGAGAGTTTTGAGATACATTATCTCTCTGCAGGAAAAAAAAAATGAGACAGGCTGCTATAAAAAGTTAATAATCAGAATAAAATATAACTGCCAAACAGACAATCCTGTTTAATACAAGGGCAGAAAAATAAGTATTGATGTAGCTGAAGACTATGAATAAACCAACAGGCAGGTTGAGTGAAGTGATTCATTAATAGAAAATGAAGGATAGATAAGAAGACTAATGGCTAGCAAGAAGTTCTAAAAGCAAAGAACAAAGAAGAAATAAACATTTAATTTGATGAAAATTTCTTTGTGCTGAAAAAAAGATCTGAGTTTTTAGAATGAAATGACATTACTGACTCGACGGACATGAGTTTGAGAAGGCTCTGGGAGTTGATGATGGACAGGGAAGCCTGGCATGCCGCAGTCCATGGGGTCGCAAAGAGCTGGACACGACTGAGCAACTGAACTGAACTGATTATATGAATGCAAATCAGTATAAATGAAATAGAGAAGGTCTGGTCAATTCATAGCAAGTTTATGAGCTTCAAAGTACAAAGAAAAGCAAAATCCAAATTACCTACAAAGAAAAAAGTGAAATCAGTGCCCTAAAAATAGTTTTTCAGTGCAATGAAAATATTCTGTATGATACATAGCTGCAGCAAGACTCTTCACTGCATAGGGAATACTGAAAGTGTCAAAAGGATTGCTGAAATTCACCACTCATTCAAGTTTTTCAGAGAAGTTACTTGAGGTTATGCTGTAGGTCTAGAAAAACAAAAATGAATACAATATAGGAACAGACTGTCTACAGGAAGCAGTGGTGGGCAAAAATGTCAATGTATTGTATAACTAATGCTGAAAAACTACTGATAAAGTTCTTATGATGTTTGATGTGACTGGCAAGAAATCATTCTGAATTAATAGGAAACACAATATTAAAAACAAAGCAAACAAAGAAACAAAGCTAAGGCAAAACCAAATTACAACCAAAACAGACTGTCTACAGGAAGCAGTGGTGGGCAAAAATGTCAATGTATTGTATAACTAATGCTGAAAAACTACTGATAAAGTTCTTATGATGTTTGATGTGACTGGCAAGAAATCATTCTGAATTAATAGGAAACACAATATTAAAAACAAAGCAAACAAAGAAACAAAGCTAAGGCAAAACCAAATTACAACCAGAAAACCAGATGATTTCAGAACAACTCGGGTAGTAAGGAGTGAGCACAGAAAAGTGTAAGAATGCGAGAATGGAATTCTTGTTTTGAGTGAAAAGGTAGATTATAACAACAAGTTAATTCTCAACTCAGATAGAAAAATGTACATTTGTTAAAAAATTAAAGGCAACATGGTAAACATGGGTATTAATGTATAATAAAAGGTGGCATTTTATATTACTGGGAAAAGATGAACTGGACCTGTACGTCACCCAAATACATAGAAACATTTTCAAATGTGTCAGAGATATAAATTTTGCAAATGAAACCACACATGCACTGAAAGAAACTAAGAGTGGAATCTTTCATTATCTTTGTTGATCATTGTTCAGTCGTGTCCATCTCTTAGCGACCCCATGGACTGCAGCACGCCGGGTTTCCCTGTTCTTTTACTATCTAGGTGTGACGAGAGCATTCTAATTATGACCTCAAGTCAGAGGTGATAACAGAAGATTGACAATCATTATACAGTGTTTTGATCACTTTAGCTTTCCAGTAAATCTGGAAACTATGTTAGTTACTTTCATTTGCATTGAATTTTAGAACCAGTTTGAACTTTGGTTGGGATTGCACTGAATCTATAGATAATTTGGGGAAAAACTGACATCTTAAAAATACTGAGTATCTTGATCCATCAACATGGTGTATTTCACTATTTCTTTAGGTTTTATTTAATTTCTCCCAGTGATGTTTTGTGGTTTTCAGCATACATTTTGTGTGACACATTTTGTCATATTTATGTGCTAGTATTTCATGATTTGGAACCCTGTCTTAACAGGGTATTGTACTTTTAATTTTAATGACCAATTACTACTATATAAAAATATAATTTATTTTTGTATATTGACTTTGTATACTGAAACCTTGCTAAACTCAATTATTACAGTGGCTTTTTTTTTTTTGCAGAGTTTTTTTTTTTAAATTTTTTTTTTTGCAGAGTTTTAAGAATATTTTACATAGAAAATGATGTTTTCTAAAAACAAACATAGGGGTGTTTCTTAAATTTAATCTCTATGCCTTTTTACTTGCCTTACTGCACTGGCTAGAAACTTAAGTAAAATGTTATATAAAAATATCCTTCCTGGCCTTGTTCTCAATCTCAGGGTATTTCACCAGAAAGTATGCTCTTGGCTATCGGCTTTTCAAAGAGGACTCATCACACTGAGCAGTTTCCCTTTATTTCTGCTTTGTGGAAATTTTATCACGATTTGATATTGAATTTTGTCAGTTCTTTTTTCTGTCTGTGTGCAACTATTGAATTATATGATGTTTCTCATTTATTTTGCATTAATAAAATAATTAAACTGTGAATTAACTTGATATATGAATGTTAAGCCAGCCAAGCATTCCTAGAATAAGCCTTATTTGTCATGATGTATTATCCTTTTTACATCTGTAATCTATTTACAATATTTTATTAAGAATTTTCGCATCTATGTTCATGAGGGACATTGTTCTGAGTTTTCTTATCTTGCAATGTCTTTCTTTGGCTTCAGTATCAGAGAAACACTGGTTTAATAAATCAAATTACAAAAACTTTCCTTTCCTTTCTGAAAGAGTTCACATAGAGTTAGTATCAAAAAAGACACAGTGCAAACCGTAAGCAGTGACTACCTCTGGGCAGAAGAATTAGTAGAAGGCAGAGGTGGGGGACGAAGTTCTTTCACTTTTTACTTTGCATCCTTTAGGACTATTTCCCTTTTTCCCAGTAAGCATTTATTTTGAAATTGCAGAAGGGAAAATGTTTATAAAAAGGAAAAGAAAACTGAATTGTGATTTAGCAATTTCTTTTCTAAAGTGGCACATCTTCCTGCTTGAATTCACTCTCTAAAAACTTCTAGTTTATTTTGTGAGAACCAGTTAATACAATTTTATTATAAATGGCTAGGAATGTAGTAACAAGCGCAGGGTTTGGTAGGTATGTATGTTCACCCCACCGCGCTGGGTCATGACCCTGACTCAACAGCAGTTAAGCGTTCTATCTATCCTAGCAATGACTTCCAAGGACTTGTGGATCCTTGTTACAAATAAGTTTATTAATATCTGTTCAGATATTTTCTCTGCCTGCAATGCAGGAGACCTGAGTTCAGTTGTTTTCAGAACTACTTGGGGAGTCATATTCATGTTGATTGTCTTCTGTAATTTGGCAGGTTACTTATTTCACGTAGGCAGTCAATTTTCAAAATTCTGAAATCTTCTTAATCTGGAATTCAAAAGACTGTTTTATATATACTATCCCTAGACTATCTTTCAAAATGAAATGGAGATTATCTATATATCTATATATGGCATCAATTTCTAATGTCTGCCAATTCAGGTTTCACAGGAGTGTTTTCAAGCCAAGGAATTTGGAGCACGTGGACATTTCAAAACATGACTGTTGTTCTGCATTCTTTTCTCTGCATCTCTGATGATTGTGAACATACAGAGATCACTGAAGACTGAAAACCATTCTCAATGGAGTAATAGCTGAAATGAGGACAAGGACCTTCTATTATACTCAAGTACTTCCCATTTAAAGGGAGAAAGAGAGTAGAAAGCACACGCTAAGTCACGATGTGTAGTTGCTAGCTGCAACCTCAGGTTTCTGAGTTCTACTGAACCTAGATATCGCAGCCCTCTTCCTACAACAGGTACTTGTTCTTTGTATTTCCTCCAAGCCTGGTTATTGGAGATGTTTCTGCACTTCTGATTCTCAGATCTTTGGAAATCATTTTCTTGAAATAAGAAATAATGCATATACCCAACAAAAACGCTGGCCTAAATCAATGGATGAATGAAGAAACACAGAACAAGAACTCTAACACAAGCCCGAGATTTGTGTTAAAATGGGACAAGGGCCTTCTTATCCCAAAAACAGAGCAAACTATTGTGGTTGAGTCTCCTGGGACCTCCGTTAGTCTGATTATCTAATGATATGTTTAATCAGCGTCAAGTCTCTTTATTGGTAAAGCCAATTCCGTGTCTAGTCCTTGCTTGGTTAAATGCATAAAGAGGATAAAATATGGTCCTGCTGCTGCTGCTTCAGTTTGATGGAGGAAATAGGAAAAGTATCAGCTAAAATATCAATAGCTTATACAACTGGAGCAGAACACATGACTTGGGGCAAAGCAGCGTTAACGATGGATGCCAGGTGTATCTTGGTTGGAAACGATATTCATGACCTCATATGCTTATATACCATAACATGAAGGCTGATGTCAAAACAATTAAAGTGCTTTAGGTACTTTGAACATGTTTCTTAATTCACTGAATTCTTACAACCACCCTTAAAGGTAGCCATTATTAATCCTACTTTAAAGAGGAGGCTTACCTGTTGCTCAAGGTTTTAGAGCAAGCAACAGACATTATGTAGGAACTTATTAACCTCAGATATGCAGATGACACCACCCTTATGGCAGAAAGTGAAGAGGAACTAAAGAGCCTCTTGATGAATGTGAAAGAGGAGATTGAAAAAGTTGGCTTAAAGCTCAACATTCAGAAAATGAAGATCATGGCATTTGGTCCCATCACTTCATGGCAAATAGATGGGGAAACAGTGGAAACAGTGTCAGACTTTATTTTTTTGGGCTCCAAAATCACTGCAGATGGTGACTGCAGCCATGAAATTAGAAGATGCTTAGTCCTTGGAAGGAAAGTTATGACCAACCT
>SJYX01021491.1:142783-162731 GCA_006410675.1 Oreotragus oreotragus | reverse complement strand
CCCGCCCCCCCCCCACCCCCGCTTCCTCCTGGGCGGGGCCGCGAGCCCGAGGGGCGACGCTTGGCAGGGGGCAGCACCTCTTTGTGTCGCGGGCCAAGTGGGCTTGGCATTGCGGTGGCCCCCATCTGGGCAGTGGGGGTGGCCGTTTTAATAAAGACATATACTTCTCTGACTATTCACTAGTGAAGGAAAAGGCTGAACAAACCATAGGATACAGTCTACAGAATATTATTCAATTCTTATGAAGAGCTTAGATCTCCAATTCGTAGGAGGAAAGTACTGGACATACTGCCTAGGGAAAAATAAAAGTGGTAGAAATTGTTGAATAGGCTCTCGTTTTTATAATAAAAAGCAGTCTTGCGTATATTTGTATTATGGTGTGTGAAAGGACAGATTCATATCTGTTAATATTGTTTAATCTGAGGAATATCGAAGGGCAACTTTTACATACTTCTGCATCATATGCACGGTTATGTGTTACTTTTGTAAATTAAAAATAAGAATATATTATATGTCAAGCTACCAAAATTGGCTGAAATTTATTCTGTGTACCTTTCAAATCCTCTTTTTCTTGAAGTCTTTCCTGATGACCAGCTGACAGTTGCTTGTCCCTTCTCAGAATTGCCAGTTCCTACTCTGTGTGGTGACTTCCCCCGAGCTCAGGTGTTACTATACAATGGTTAGGAACTCAGACTGTCACCAGATGATCTGGAATCCATCTTAGTGCTATAGTTTACGGGCTAGGTGACTTTGCACATGTTACTTAATTCTCTGTGCCTCAGTGTCATGACCTATAAAATGGGAATAAAATTGGTACCTATGTCACAGTCCAAGGCTTAAATCTGTGAGTGAATACCTACAAAGTTCTTAGATCAATGTCTGGCAAACAGTAAGACTATGAATGCTTATTAAATAAAATAAATACTCTAGTCATCCTAACATTTAATAGCATACAATGCTTCAGGAAAATGCATACCTGTTAACCTTGAGTAAGATTTTGGTCCAAATCCAAGTCATTTTTTCTCTCCCCATCTCCATTCAACCCCCTGTATGAACAATATTCAATAGGATCATGTGTGTTAGGTGAGCTCAATGGCAGGATTTACATAGAGGTAACACCAGAAATAGAAATCAAGGGATCCCAAATTCAGGATCTTGCTCAGTGGAGGGGTGATGGCAAGGAAGTCTTTTACCTCCTCCAGGGGCCAGGGTTCTCAGTTAAACAGGGAGGGTGGCTGACTTGTTTGCTAAGACCCTTTTAGGTCTGAAATACCAAGATTAGTAGCACCACCAAAACACCGAGTTTCATGAAAAATTTAAAATTCAAAACAGGAATGCATATATTACTTACATACAAATAAATAATAGAAAGACAAAACTATACATGGGAAGGATAGTTGTATCTAACTTACCTCTGAGGATGGCGGTGTGGGGAAAAGGCGTTAAACCTCATATTGTTTCTTAAGAAGAGATACACAGAGGGAGGGAGGGATTGACGTTGAGACGCAAAGAGGGAGCTGAAGGAAAGGTGATCTGATAAATCTGTTGTGCTGTTTTCTGTGCTTATCTGTTGTTTTGAAAGAGTCTATTGTGAAAAATGTTTGGAAAGGGCAAGAATGCGTTAGACTCTTGATGGCTACCTTTCTGGACGAGAAATACAGCACTAAAGAAATAACAGCCGGAGTAGGAGGGAAAAAAAAAACGCAAAGCCAGAAACAGACATGGAGCAACCTCAGGGAATCCTCTTTGAAAGATGTCTGGCTTTTTAGGCCCAAGTGGTCTCAGGCTGAGAACCCAATCGCTTTCTCAGCCCCGCTGGACTCACTGTGCCCACGCCCCCGGCTGCTTCCCTCTCCCAGCCCAGCCCGGCCGCAGGGACCTCCCTCTGTGCTCCGTGGCCAGAAACCTTATCTGTACAAGACTCACCCGTTGTCCAGCAATATCCACACCCACTACTTCAGAGGGGGAAGGGGCTCCTCTGCAGAGGTGTGACACGGAGAGGGGGCACACAGTCCAGGATTTGATAACTGGGGGAGACGGTGGTGGAACCTGCGGGTGAAGGGGGGCCGCGGTGGGAATGGGGGAGGGAGAAGGAGGCTGTCCCGGTAGCTGATTGGCGGACGCAACGGTGGGGGCGGAGCCGGCCGACTTCCCTCCCCAACAAACCGCAGACGGCCCGCTTTGTGTCAGTTTCTTCGCGAAGATGCCCACGCAGATCCGGGAATGGAGACCCTTGCCCCAGCCCCGCCAGGGAGGCAGGGCAACTTGTCAGAAAAGAAATCCATGAGACTGTTTACCAGCCAGCGAGTTGGTTAATAAAAAATGATAGATCTTTAAATAAAATAATAAAGCTGTTTCAGTGAAACATTGATGATCCTACTTTTGTATGTTTCTATTTTTCTAACAGGAAAAATAAGGATATATTTGGCTACCTTAGGAAGTGGGAAGGGTTGACAGGTAGTTTTTTTTTTTCTCTAGAAATTTTGTATTTTTTAAACGTTAAAAAATACTTTGAAGTAAAAAAATAAGACTGTTTAGTAAAACCACTCAACGTATATATCCAGCAGAAATGCATACATATGTCACCAAAAGACATGTACTAGAATGTTCAAAGTAGCACCATACCATCCTGGAAGCTACCCAAAACCTCCCCTCCCTGCTTTCTCACCCCTACTGCCACCCTGTCACTATCTTCTGTTATAAGAGTCTTAAATATGTTTTCAGACCAACAAATATTGAGAATTTATCATCAAAAGATCTGCTTTAAAAGAAAATTTAAAGGCTATACTTCAAGAAGTGATAAAATAATCTTAAGTAAATAATCTGAGAGGTAAGACAAAATGGCGAGAGACTTTCAGTTCTATCATTGAGAAAATTCCTTGTTTGGAACAACCCTTGCATTAAAAACAGCATTAAAAGTTGGGTAAAATATAGGAAACAAGGGAAGACTTTGAAGAGCAAACAATATAAACAGAACTTGAGACGCTACAATCCTGAAGCAAGGAAAACACAGGATATGAACTGTACATTCGCTATGGCTTTTTCTTTTGGAGCATTTTCCAGTTCACAATGCAGGACAATTGAGGCCAAGCAGGAAGTGTCAGTCTTACCGGTTCAAGATTACCAAATGAACTGGGACTCAAAAGGGTGAAATTTCAGACAAGAAACCTCAGAGAAGTGAATCTAAAAATCTATGTACAAATTTCCCTAAGTCACTGACTGATTTCTAAGCTCTGCATGCACATGGAGAGACCCAATAAACTTGCAGAAAATAGTGGCTAAAATGCCAATCAACCGAGCTGTCATTTCAGTAGTTCTAGTCTTATGGAAATATGGAGGTCAAGCCCCATCAAAGTAAGTGATTTTTACCAACACTCTCTGCTTTCAGTTACGACATGAGAAAAACCATGGCATATGAATAAGAACAATGCATAAGACGGAAGGTCTATGCTCTTGGGCAGAAGAAAAATCTGAAATGGATCAGTTCTAAGAAAGCATAAAGCTAACCTTTGATACTATCAAAGTAATCTTCTGTTACTTTTATCTGTCTCCCACCTCAAAAAAAAAAAAAAATTCTCTTTGGAAAAAAATAACATCAACTAGAACTTCCTGATTTTTCATTCATGATGTCTGTGTCTAATCAAAAATTTAGAAGGAGGCTAAAAATAAGGATGAATTGTGAAGAACTCAAGAGAAACAACAAAACATAGAAACAGACTTACAAGTGGTTTAGACATTTGAGTTCCTAGACAGGAACTGACTTTAAAAGAACTGTGATTAATGGAGTGTGTTCAAAAATAAGAGAAATAGGCTGGAGAGTTCCAATATAGAATTAAAACTGATAAAATGTTAAAATAGAAATTTTAGAAATAAAGATAATCATTGAAATCAGGAATTCAATAGTTAGCTGTAATAGCATGTTAAATACCCGTGACCAAAGAATTGGTGAACTGCAACAGGAATCAGTAGAAACTATTCAAAAATAGCACACAGAGGAAAGAAAGGATGCTGCATAAGGAGATGAAGAGATATAGAAAGACTATAATAAGAATTGTGAGACAAAGTAAAAGGGGATGACGTGTAATTAAGCTCCCAGAAGAAATAAAAGAATGAAACAGAAGCAATATACTGATAATTAATGACAGAAAGTTTCCCAAAGGGCTGAAAAACATCAAAACTCAGATTGAGAAAACCCTCCTCATTCCACAAGCAGAATAAATAAAGGGAAAACTTCACCTAGGCAGATTATAATCAAATGTTAAAAACCAATCTTAGAGAGGAAATCTGTAAGTTAGTGAGAAATAAAGGATGATTTCCATTTAGAGGAACAATAATGCATATGGCTTTTCAAATGAAACAACAGAAACCCAGAACACAGTGGTATTTCTTTAAAAAAAGAAAAAGAAGGTAATCTGCCAACCTAAAACTCCATGCATAGCAAAAATATCCCTCAAAAAGTGAAGGCAAAATAAAGACACTTTTAGATAAACAAGAGCTGAGAGAATTTGCTAGCAATACAATATAAAAAGCAGATCTTAGAGAGGAAATCTGTAAGTCAGTGAGAAATAAAGGATGATTTCTATTTAGAGGAACAATAATTCAAATGGCTTCTCAAATGAAACGATAGAAACCCAGAACACAGTGGTACTGCTTTAAAAAAAAGAAAAGGAAAGTAATCTGCCAACCTAAAACTCCATGTATAGCAAAAATATCCCTCAAAAAGTGAAGGCAAAATAAAGACACTTTTAGATAAACAAAAGCTGAGAGAATTTGCTAGCAATACAAAATAAAAAGCAGTTCTTCAAGATTAAGAAAAATGACCCCAGATGGAAGGACATAACAGTAGGAAGGAATCAAGAATCCTGGAAAGAGTAAATACATAGGCAAATGTAAGTCAATATTGACTATTTAAATAAACAAAAGCATTTTATGTGATATAAAAGCATAAAAATATACAATAACAATAGCACAGCTGCAAGATAAACTGGAATTTGTTACATTGAGCCTATACATACCCTGATACCAAAGTCAGACAAGACTACAAGAAAGGAATATTACAGGCCAACATCCTTGATGAATATAGATGTAAACATCCTCAATAAAACATTACCATAGTGAATCCAACCGTACATTAAAAAAAATCATACACCATCATCAGTTAGGATTTAGTACAGGTATGCAAGGATGTTTCAATATCTGGAAATCAACTTCATTTCAACTAACAAAATGAAGTATAAAATCATCTCAGCAGATGCAGAAAGAGCATTTGACTTTGTCACCCAGGTGGAGGGCAACAACCCTCCTTGACAAAAATGTGAACAAACTGGATACAGAAGGAATATACATTGACATAATAAAGGCCATATATAACAAGCCTACAGTTATCATACTCAAGAGTAAAAGATTGAAAGTTTCTCCTCCAGGATCAGGGACAAGATAAGGGGTCCTTCTGTCATTTTTTCCCCAATATAGTAGTCGAAGTTCTAGCCAGAGAAACAAGGTAAGAAAAACATACACCATCCAAAATGGAAAGAAGTTAAATTATTTTTGTCTATAGATACATTGTTTGCAGATGACTAAATTCATTTATTAAGCTTTTCTATATACAAATTTGCAATCAGAGACAATTAAGCATTATTAATTCTTCCAATCCATAAACAGAATATCTTTTTATCTGTGTCTTTAATTGCTTTCATCAGCATTTTATAGTTTTCAGTGTACAGATCTTTTACCGTCTTGGTTAGATTGTTGTTGTTGGGTGTGTGCTCAATCATGTCTGACTCTGTGAGATCCCATGGACTGTAGCCCACCAGGGTCCTCTATCCATGGAATTTTCCAAGCAAGAGTACTGAAGTGGGTTGTCATTTCCTATTCCAAGGGATCTTCCCTACCCAGGGATCGAACTTGTGTCTCCTGTATCTCCTGCACTGGCAGGAAGATTCTTTACCACTGAGCCACCTACTTGCCTTTGGTTAAAGTGGTTCCCAAATATTTACTGATTTGATGCTATTATAAATGGGATTCTTTTTAAAATTTCCCTTTCAGGAAATTGCTAAATCGCTGTTAGTGCAGAAAAACACAACCGATTTTTTTACGTTGATTTTGTATCCTGTAACCATACAGTCAACTGACCTTCAACAAATGTGCAAAGCACACACGGTGTGGAAAAGATAGTCTCTTCAATAAATGGTGTTGGAATAATTGGACATTCACATGCAGAAAAACAAAGTTGAATGCTTCCTTCATACCAAATACAAAAAGCAACTTAAAAGGCATTACAGACTCAAAGACAAGATCCCAAACTGTTAAGTTACTAGAAGAAAACATAGGAAAAAGCTTAACACTGGGCTGCACAATAAATTTTTGGATATGACCCCAAAAGCACAGGCAATAAAAGCAAAAGTAAACAAGTGGGACTACGTCAAACCAAAAAGTGTCTGTACGGGTTGGAAGCAACAGAGTAGAGGGACAACCAACAGAATAGGAGAAAATATTTACAAGCCATATATCCAATAAGGAGTTAATGATATCCAGAATACATACTGAATTCAAACAGTTCAATGCCAAGAAAACAAGTAGTTCAATGAAAAATAAACGAAGGACCTGAATAGACATTTCTCAAAAGAAGATATACAAATGGCCAACAGATAAACTGTGGAAAATTCTGAAAGAGATGGGAATACCAGACCACCTAACCTGCCTCTTGAGAAATCTGTATGCAGGTCAGGAAGCAACAGTTAGAACTGGACATGGAACAACAGACTGGTTCCAAATAGCAAAAGGAGGACGTCAAGGCTGTATATTGTCTCCCTGCTTATTTAACTTATATGCAGAGTACATCATGAGAAACGCTGGANGATAAATTAGAAGTTTGGATTAACATATACACATTACTTAATATAAAATGGATGTCCAACAAGGACCTCCTATGTAGCACAGGGAACTATACTCAATATTTTATGATAACCTAGAAAGGAAAATTTCTTTTTATTCACTTCAGTATTCTTGCCTTGAGAACCCATGAACAGTATGAAAGGCAAAAAGATACGACACTGAGAGATGAGCTCCCCAGGCTGGTAGGTGTCCAATATGCTACTGGAGAATATTGCAGAAATAGCTCCAGAAAGAATGAAGGATGAGGCCAAAGCAAAAGCAACACCCAGTTGTGGATGTGACTGGTGATGGAAGTGAAGTCTGATACTGTAAAGAAAAATAAAGCATAAACCGGGAATCTTAGGTCCGTAAATCAACATAAATTGGAAGTAGTCAAATAGGAGATGGCAAGAGTGAATACAGACATTTTAGGAATCAGTGAACTAAAATGGACTGGACTAGGCGAATTTAAGATAACCATTATATCTACTACTATGGGCAAAAACCCTTAGAAGAAATGGAGTAGCCCTCATAGTAAACAAGAGGGTCCAAAATGCAGTACTTGGATCTCAAAAACAACAGAATGATCTCTGTTCATTTTCAAGGCAAACTATTCAATATCAGTTCAGTTCAGTTCAGTTGCTCAGTCATGTCCGACTCTTTGCGACCCCATGAATCACAGCACGCCAGGTCTCCCTGTCCATCACCAACTCCCAGAGTTCACTCAGATTCACGTCCATCGAGTCAGTGATGCTGTCCAGCCATCTCATTTCAAGGCAAACTATTCAATATCAGAGTAATCTAAATCTATGCCCCAACCACAAATTTCGAAGAAGCTGAAGTAATTCAGTGAAGACCTACAAGACCTTCCAGAACTAACACCAAAAATGATGTCCTTTACATCACAGGAAACAAGAATGCAAAAGTAGAAAGTCAAGAGATATCTGGAGTAACAGGCAGTTTGGCCTTGGAGTACAAAATGAAGCAGGGCAAAGGTTAACAGAGTTTTGCCAAGGGAACCCATTGGTCATAGCAAACACCCTCTTCCAACAACACAAGAGAAGACTCTACACATGGACAGCACTAGGTGGTCAATACCGAAATCAGACTGATTATATTCTTTGCAGCTACAGCTGAAGAAAAGCTCTATAGAGTCAGCAAAAACAAGACCAGGATCTGAGCTGGCTCAGATCATGAACTCCTTATTGCTAAATAAGGACTTATATTGAAGAAAGCAGGGAAATCCACTAGACCATTCAGGTATGACCTATAAATCAAATCCCCTACAATTATATAGTAGAAATAACAAATAGATTCAAGGGATTAGATCTGATAGACAGAATGAAGAACGTTGGATGGGGTTTGTAATATTGTACAGGAGGCGGTGATCAAAACCATCTCCAAGAAGAAGAAACTCAAAAAGGCAAAATGGTTATCTGAGGAGGCCTTACAAACAGCTGAGAAAAGAAGAGAAGTGAAAGGCAAAGGAGAAAAGGAAAGATATACCCATCTGAATACAGAGTTCCAGAGAATAAAGGAGAGATAAGAAAGCCTTCCTAAGTGATAAATGCAAAGAAATAGAGGAAAACAATAGAATGGGAAAGACTAGAGATCTCTTCAAGAAAATTAGAGATACCAAGGGAACATTTCATGCAAAGATAGGCACAATTAAGGACAGAATGGTATGGACCTAACAGAAGCAGAAGAAGAGTTAGCAAGAATACACAGAACTATACAAAAAAGATCTTAATAACCCAGATAACCACAATGGTGTGACCACTCACCTAGAGCTAGACATCCTGGAATGTGAAATTAAGTGGGCCTTAAGAAGCATCACTATGAACAAAGTGGTGAGGAATTCCAGTTGAACTATTTCAAATCCTAAAAAATGATGCTGTGAAAGTGCTGCACTCAATATGTTAGCAAATTTGGGAAACTCAGCAGAGGAGACAGGGTTGGAAAAGGTCAGTTTTCCTTTAAATCCTAAAGAAATGCCAAAGAATGTTCAAACTACCGCACAATTGCACTCATTTCACACGCTAGCAAAGCAATGCTCAAAATTCTCCAGGCCAGGCTTCAGCAGTTTGTAAAATAAGAAATTCCACATGTTAAGCTGGATTTATAAAAGGCAGGGGAAACAGAGATCAAATTGGCAACATCCGTTGGATATTTGAAAAAGCAAGAGAGTTCCAGAAAAAAACATTTACTTCCGGTTTATTGACTATGCTAAAGCCTTTGACTGTGTGTATACAACGACTGTGGAAAATTCTTAAAGAGATGGGAATAGCAGACCACCTGACCTGCCTCCTGAGATATCTGTATGCAGGTCAAGAAGCAACAGTTAGAACCAGACATGCAACAATGGACTGGTTCCAAATTTGGAAAGGAGTATGTCAAGGCTGTATATTTTCACCCTGCTTATTTAACTTACATGCAGAGCACATCGTGAGAAATGCTGGGCCGGATGAAGCACAGGCTGGAATAAAGATTGCCAGGAGAAGTATCAATAACCTCAGATATGCAGATGACACCAACCTTTATGGCAGAAAACAAAAAGAACTAAAGAGCATCTTGATGAAAGTGAAACAGGAGAGTGAAAAAGTTGGCTTAAAACTCAACATTCCAAAAATGAAGATCATGGCATCCGGTTCCATCACTTCATGGGAAATAGATGGGGAAACAACGGAAACAGTGACAGACTTTATTTTTGGGGGCTCCAAAATCACTGCAAATGGTGACTACAGCCATGAAATAAAAAGACGCTTGCTCCTCGTAAGAAAAGCTACGACCAACCTAGACAGCATATTAAAAAGCAGAGACATTACTTTGCCAACAAAGGTCCATCTAGTCAAAGCTATGGTTTTTCCAGTACCAGGTATGGATGTGAGAGTTGGACCATAAAGAAAGCTGAGTGCTGAAGAATTGATGCTTTTGAAGTGTGGTGTTGGAGAAGACTCTTGAGAGTCCCTTGGACTGCAAGGAGACCAAATCAGTCAATCCTAAGGGAAATCAACCCTGAGTATTCATTGGAAGGACTGATGCTGAAGCTGAAACTCCAATACTTTGGCCACCTAATGGGAAGAACTGACTCACTGGATAAAAAAAAACAACCCTGATGCTGGGAAAAAGATTGAAGGAAGGAGGAGAAGGGGATGAAGAAGGATAAGATGGTTGGATGGCATCACCAACTCAATGGACTTTAGTCTGAGCAGGCTCCAGGTGTTGGTGAAGGACAGGGAAGCCTGGAGTCCATGGCATCACAAAGAGTCTGACACGACAGAGCAACTAACTGAACCGAGAAAGGAAAAGAATCTTAAAAAGAATAGATACATGTATGTGTGTAACTGAATCATTTTGCTGTTCACCTGTAACTAAAACAACATTGTAAATCAACTATACTTCAACTACATCTTTTAATTTAAAAAATTAAGAGATGTCAATATAAAGTTGTTTTAAAAGGCTAGATCTCATACTCTTTCAACAAAATCACTTTTATTATTTCGTCAAAATTGGTCTGCTTCACTGAAGTTTATCATGGTTCATTCAATTCCAAATGCCAAGGAACTGGATTGAGAGGGAAACCTCCATTTTTTAAATAAATAAAAGACACACAAAATGTTTTTTTTAGCTAAATCAGTAAAACATAGAGATTATTAATTTATACACAATATTATTTTCTTTGTTTATAAGACTGTGTTTTCTGATTTTTTAAAAAACATCATTCAAACAGGAGTATGATCAAACAGAACTTTTCTTCTATAAAAAATAAACAAATTCCCCTGCATTTATTTTTCATTTTCTTTGCCAAGTGGAAGATATGGAACAGTGAGATGACTGAAGATCAGAGAAGCTAGAATTCTAACCCTCTTCTGTGGTTGCAAAACCCTGCAAGAAGGCCAGTACTTTGCCATATAACAAGACTAACTGTGACCTGACTTGAGTTATAACAACTTTTCTGACCTTATTCCTTGACACCCCATTCCTTGACAGGTAATTTCTATATTCAGATTTCCTAAAATAATCCTGCAGCTTCCAAATTGTGTTTGGACATTTTTTGACAATAGAGAGTTTTCTAGTTTAGAGAACTTTCAACATGCCTGTCCTCTGAAATAAAATTTCTGACTTTGATCATATAGAGTCTCTTATTTCTTTAATGTGGAGTTATTAGGAATGGAAGAAGGGTTAACTTATCATTTTATTTTTAAAATATAGATCAGAAAATAATGAATAGCCACAACTATAATATTTTTAATTTGAAGATGTCAGGTAATTATATAATAATTCTAAACTTAAATAGTGATATTATATGCTTGTGCTTTTAAAAATTATAATGTTGTCCCTGATCTGTACTGATTGAGGTAAATTTTAATTGCAATTATGCAATAAGAATTACTTTGTCTTTGGTATCCTTATCTAATATTTCTAAGACAGGTGGATAGATACAGATATATAAGCATTACTATTAAATAATGGCTGTCATTTGAATCAACTGGCTGAGAAAGAGTATGCTGCTGCTGCTGCTGCTGCTGCTAAATCGCTTCAGTCATGTTCGACTCTGTGCGACCCCATAGAGGGCAGCCCACCAGGCTCCCCTGTCCCTGGGATTCTCCAGACAGGAACACTGAAGTGGGTTGCCATTTCATTCTCCAATGCATGAAAGTGAAAAGTGAAAGTGAAGTCGCTCAGTCGTGTCTGACTCTTAGCGACCTCATGGACTGTAGCCCACCAGGCTCCTCTGTCCATGGGATTTTCCAGGCAAGAGGACTGGATTGGGGTGCCATTTCCTCTAAGAGATAACTACTTTTTTTTTTCTTTTTTTTTTTTAAGAAACTATCCTAACAGTCTATTAGCATCTGAAACATCTGCCCACTGTGAGTATGGAAGGAGCTTAAAACAGTTACTCTGTGTGGGTAGTGGAGCATTTGGAGGTATCCACCAGTGCTTTGGGCTTCCCTGGTCGCTCAGATGGTAAAGAATCTGCCTGTAATGAGGAAGACTGGTGTTCGATCCCTGGATCGGGAAGATCCCCTGGAGAAAGGAATGGCAACCCACTCCAGTATTCTTGCCTGGAGAATCCCATGGACAGAGGAGCCTGGTAGATTACAGTCTATGGGGTCACAAAGAATCCAACACGACTTTCACTTTCACTTTTCACCAGTTCTTTAGGAAAGGAATTGGGACCCTGAGAGGGAAACTGTAAGAACTGTCAAGAAAGAAGGAACCTTACAACATGGCAGAGCCAGATTATACAGTACAGCATAGTCATGCAGGAATTTTAGATACATTTCCAAGAATAATATCACAATTAACACGTGGCTGATGAGCGGGGCACAAAAACTAAAGCCTGTGGCTGTAATAGGTCTCCAATCAAGAATGTGCTAACAGGTGTTTCCCCTTCATGTGGTATGGCCTCTCTGCTGGTGCTGGTGCTAAGTCGCTTCAGTCATGTCCAACTCTGTGCAACCCCGTACAGGCAGCCCAGCAGGCTCCCCCAACCCTGGGATTCTCCAGGCAAGAACACTGGAGTGGGTTGCCATTTCCTTCTCCAATGCATGAAACATGAAAGTGAAGTTGTTTAGTCATGTCCGACTCTTAGCAACCACATGGGCTGCAGCCTACCTACTATCCCCTAAACCTTTAGCTAAAACCTACTTTAAGTAGGAATACTGGCAAAGTGAACTGAGACCCAAGTGATGAATCCAGGAGAGTGGGAAAGGCAATGGCGTAAAGCAACTGACGACCAGATGGAAGACAATCCCCCACATCCCACAGGGACAACAGGAAGTTGACTCCTACAGGGGGATCATGAAAGTGACAGGGAGGCTACATCTTGCCATCTAGAGCTAAGGTCCATTAAGTCAACAGGCATGTAAGTGATGTTGGGGGAGAAGAAGATTCCAACAAGAATCTATACTCTGCCTTTCCCTGGAGCTGGAAGTATCAGCAGGGGGTGGGGGTGGGGGGTGATGTCTGAAAACTGGGAATACAGGCATAAAGAAATCAATCTGAGAACCTAATGTGGCTTTGACTTCTTGTCAGCATATAAGCATGCTCACATCTATACCACCTTAACACAGAGCTACATAATAAACACTCTATCTGGACTTGAATCACCATCTGGTTTCACTCCTGCAAACCACAGTCCTATATATTAGAAGAGTTGTCAACGGACACGACGTTCACTTCCTCAGCTCACATCCTCTTTTTAATCCATACCAGTCTGCTTCCACTAATTATCACTGATTTCGGTAAGTTCACAAAATGACCATCTTTTAAATTCTACAGTTTGTGAATACTATTTAGTCATTGTCTATTTTCAAATACAGAGGCTCTAACAATTAATTTTGCAAATGAAAAAACTTACCGATCAGTGTGTGTGTGCTCAGTGATGTCCGACTCTTTGTAACCCCATGGACTATAGCTGGCCAGGCTCCTCTGTCCATGGGATTTTCCAGACTATACTGGAGAGGGTTGCCATTTCCTTCTCCAGAGGATCTTCCTGACTCAGATTGAACCCACATCTTCTGCATTAGTGAGCCAGTTCTTTACCACTGAGCCACCTGAGAATCCCTTCCAATTTAACAAGTAAACACAATTTCATATTTCGCTGTTGTAAAAACTAACAGGCACTTTTTCATCTGTATCTTACTTGCTCTCTTTGCTTCATTTGGTACTCATGATCCCTTTATCCTATTTCAGAACTCTCTCTTCAACTTCCTCTTATAACTTTGGCCTTTTCAATTTCATAAGCCCCACTTTCACCATGCAGCTCGTAAATAACAGTATCAGAGTAAGAGAGAGCAAAATGCATTCTGAATTCTACAAGAGGCATCGTAGTTACAGAAGGTGAGGTAGAACAACAACTCATCTGAAAGATCAGATGAGTGGCCAGCGGTCAGATCATAAAGAGTTTCGTAAGCCAGAGTAAGATGCTCGAGATTTACCTTCAGATCAATGGACAGTCATTGAAATGGCAATGATCAATTTGGAATGTTAGTGTCAGATTTTTCATCTTAGAAGTTCATTCTGGAGAAAGAACTGTGTATATAAAGAGTGGAAGAAGGAAGACCAGACAAAGAGATGCTGTGATCATTCAAATGTGTAATTATAGTGGTCAGGACGTACACATGTTCTATGGGTAAAGGAGATAAAAGAAGTGGAAAAATTTAAGAGATATTCTGGAAGCAGAACGATAGAACTGGATGGTTGCACTGAGAGAACATATATGGGAGGAGGAGGAAAGGAGGAGACTGAGAGAGGTGGGCTGACACATTTCAGGGCCCTCCACGCACGTGAAAGTGCCCAGTGTGTAACTGGATACTTGCATCTGAATTTCAGCAGAGAAATTTGGACTGAAACATAATTTTGGAAATCATGAGAGTATAAAAAATAATTGGAGAGGTGAGTTTGACCACTGAGTTCCTCCTCTCCTGTATTTACCATCTTCACATCAAACTGTAAGAACATAACCATGGGCTGAACAAACAGTTGGACTGAGTGCTCTAATGCCTGGTGAGGAATGAATTACAGAGACCCATTTGGAGCTCAGACACTCAGTCTAGGCTTTTTGATGTCTTCTACATAAATCTGTAAACATTAAAAGAGAGAAGGGCCAGGAAGAACAAACAGAACAGGTAACCTCAGAAGAAAAAAAGACAATCCACAAAAGAGAGCTGTTTAAAGAACTGTACAGACTGTACAATGGTACAGAGATTTGTTTTAAAACTCTCATGATAACAGCAGGGATGCGACAGGATATTATATCCATAAGAAATAAAAGTAGAAGCTTCTATGATAGGAACTATCAGAAATCAAGAAAATGTTCCTCAAAATTAAAAATATTAGTATCAAAATTAAAATTTCGATAGGAATTTGGAAAGAAAAATTTGAGTAAATTTCCCAAGAGGTAGAATGCTGCTGCTGCTGCTAAGTCACTTCAGTCGTGTCCAACTCTGTGCGACCTCATAGACGGCAGCCCACCAGGCTCCGCTGCCCCTGGGATTCTCCAGGCAAGAACACTGGAGTGGGCTGCCATTTCCTTCTCCAATGCGTGAAAGTGAAACATGAAAGTGAAGTCGCTCAGTCATGTCCGACTCTTCGTGACCCCATGGACGGCAGCCCACCAGGCTCCTCCGTCCATGGGATTTGCCAGGCAAGAGTACTGGAGTGGGGTGCCACTGCCTTCTCCAAGAGGTAGAATAAAAAGGCACAAATAGAGTATATGATAAAAAGCAGTTATGAGACACAAGATAATTCACAAGGTCTGACATCCAGTTAGTTCACTCAAACTGCATTCAGATGCTCAAAGCAGCTACTTTATTTCTTATGGAGACAATTTCATGAACCCTATGTGTTCCCCGCCTGGTCAGTTGCAGAAACCTATATTTTAGTCCAAACCAGTAAATTCAACCCAATGCAATAATTTTTAAGCTTTTTTAGTAAAACTTCACCCTTTTGATTTCCATCCATTTCCTCTGCTCCTCCAAGATGACAAGTAGTTAGGGGAAAGGAAATTGTGTCATCTGTACTTTTTTAAGGCAATGTGACTGAAGGCAAAATAGAGGCCTTAGGTCTGCCAACATTCTCCTCTTGTTCATCTCAACTACTGAGTACCAGCCAACCCTGCTGATGCTCCCTGGCTAGTGTACCACCAACCCAGGCCTGAAAGGCCCTGAAGAACTCTCTGAGCACCTTCTTTGTGCCCACCTGGATCTCAGCCATCGTAGCTTCTGAACACTGTGGCTTCTGCTGCCAGGGTGCCTCACCCCTTGCCACAAAGGCCAGAGACCACTGACTGTCAGCTTAACCAGCTTCTGTTTCTTTTCTGGGAACTCAGGAGTGCTCAGAAAATACACTCTGACTCCTTCCCCCTAGCTAGGTTGGGCCACTGAATTTTCCTTCGTGTCGCCAACCCCTAGACTGGTTCGTGAGGCTTGCGGAATACCTTCCTCTACTGCCCCAACCAAGGAACAAACATTCCTCTCAATCAACTGAGCACAATGTCTGCACTGCAGTGAAAAGCCCAGGGAGTATAGATCTGGTCACATTTCCCCCTTCAGTCGCCTATATTCGGCAACCACCCCATAGGAACCAGAGGAACAAGTCTGAATGTTTACTCTCTCTGGTCTCCCTTTGCCCTTCTTAAGGCATATTATTTTCTATGGTCTTATCCACCAAGTCTGCCCCTTCCGATGTGTTAAAGGGGTAGGTAAAGGAATTTGGGGAGCCTCTGTCTCTCTTAGATATTGCAAGACTTCAAGTCTATCACTTTGCTTTGACCTCAAGTATCTCCTGTAAGTATCAAAAGCTGAGTATAGACTCTTTGCAACGCTACTCAAAAAATTCTAACCCTATTCCTTCAGGCAAAGTGATGCTTCAAGTTAACCACAGAAAAGTCCGTGTACAAAGAATCGCAAAAAAAAAAAAAGGTAATATTAATATATTGTAATATACTCTCTTGTGTTAGCATACTATCCTGGGAATTTAACATATCTTCTTGAGCATACTTCTGGGAGTACGGCTGTAGCAGTAGGAAGTAATGGGGACAATATAGTTGGAGTTTTTCCTTTGTCTCATAACATGCATCATTTTAGTATTTTACTTAACACTTTTGAACCATGGTGAATTAGAACAATACTCTTTCCCACACTTTGGGTAAGGAATAATATCTCCTTGCCCAACAGCATCACCTCTTTCATACCAGGAAGATACTGATAGCAGTAGAGACTGAAAAACAACCTCTGTGCTTAGTGGAATAGTGGTTTCTCAAGAGGTATCAATCACAGGGGAGGCAATGTGATAGCATGTTGAGCAGGCTAACCCCACAGAGCCTCTTCTTGAGCTCATAGAATGTAATATTCTGGCCTCATAAATAGCTAAAGGACAAAGCTCAGATAAGTATTCTCACATTCAAGCTGATCAGTACTAATGCTTCTGAAGTTTCACTTACATCCCACTCTTCCTCCAATACTACTCTTAAAGCCCCCTACTTCCCCTCTCCTTTTCTCTGCCCTTATCATCCAAGCTTTCATCATTCCTTACCTTAATCAATGAGCTTTTGCAACCCACTCCAGTACTCTTGCCTGGAGAATCCCATGGAGGGAGGAGCCTGGTAGGCTATAGTCCATGACCATGAAGTGATGGAACCAGATGCCATGATCTTAGTTTTCTGAATGTTGAGCTTTAAAACAACTTTTTCAGTCTCCTCTTTCACTTTCATCAAGAGGCTTTTTAGTTCTTCGCTTTCTGCCATGAGGGTGGTGTCATCTGCATATCTCAGGTTATTGATATTTCTCCCAGCAATCTTGATTCCAGCTGTGCTCCTTCTAGCCCAGGGTTTCTCATGATGTACTCTGAGTATAAGTTAAAATAGCAGGGTGACAATATACAGCCTTCCTCCATCCATGGGATTTTCCAGGCAAGAATACTGGAGTGGGTTACCATTTTTGACATACTACTTTCCTGATACGGAACCAGTCTGTTGTTCCATGTCCAGTTCTAACTGTTGCTTCCTGACCTGCATACAGGTTTCTCAAGAGGCAGGTTAGGTGGTCTGGTATTCCCATCTCTTTCAGAATTTTCCACAGTTTATTGTAATCCACACAGTCAAAGGCTTTGGCATAGTCAATAAAGCAGAAATAGCTGTTTCCTGGAACTCTCTTGCTTTTTTGATGATTCAACAGATGTTGGCAATTTGATCTCTGGTTCCTCTGCCTTTTCTAAAACCAGCTTGAACATCTGGAAGCTCACGATTCACGTATTGCTGAAGCCTGGCTTGAACAATTTTGAGCATTACTTTACTAGCATGTGAGACCTCCCTCAGAAGATCCCATGTATGTACTGCTACAGTCCATGCCCCCAACCTTGTAGCAGGCCACCACCAATCCACGCCTTCGCTGGAGACTCCTGGACACCCACAGACAAGACTCCTGTGGAGTATTGCTGAAGCCTGGCTTGAACAATTTTGAGCATTACTTTACTAGCATGTGAGACCTCCCTCAGAAGATCCCATGTATGTACTGCTACAGTCCATGCCCCCAACCTTGTAGCAGGCCACCACCAATCCACGCCTTCGCTGGAGACTCCTGGACACCCACAGACAAGACTCCTGTGGGATCACTTCCCCTTTCTCCTGGGTCCTGGTGCACAAAATTCTGTTGTGCCCTCCAAGAGTCTATTTCCCAGTACTATCTAAGTTCTGGCAGCTCTGTGGTGGAGTTAATGGTGACCTTCTCCAAGAGGGCTTATGCCATACCCACACCCAGAGCCCCTGTCCCTGCGGCAGACTACTGCCAATCCATAACTAGAGCTAGACGTCCTGGAATGTGAATTCAAGTGGGCTTTAGGACGCATCACTACGAACAAAGCTAGTGGAGGTGATGGAATTCCAGGTGAGCTGTTTCAAATCCTAAAAGATGATGCCTTTTCTAAAACCAGCTTGAACATCTGGAAGTTCACGATTCACGTATTGCTGAAGCCTGGCTTGAACAATTTTGAGCGTTACTTTACTAGCGTGTGAGACCTCCCTCAGAAGATCCCATGTCTACAGTCCATGGCCCCAACCTTGTAGCAGGCCACCACCAATCCACGCCTTCACTGGAGACTCCTGGACACCCACAGACAAGACTCCTATGGGATCACTTCCCCTTTCTCCTGGGTCCTGGTCACAAAATTCTGTTGTGCCCTCCAAGAGTCTATTTCCCAGTACTATCTAAGTTCTGGCAGCTCTATGGTGGAGTTAATGGTGACCTTCTCCAAGATGGCTTATGCCATACCCACACCCAGAGCCCCTGTCCCTGCGGCATACCACTGCCAATCCATAACTAGAGCCAGACATCCTGGAATGTGAATTCAAGTGGGCTTTAGGAAGCATCACTACGAACAAAGCTAGCGGAGGTGATGGAATTCCAGTTCGAGCTGTTTCAAATCCTAAAAGATGATGCTGTGAAAGTTTGGAAAACTCAGCAGTGGCCACAGGATTGGAATGGATTCATTCCCATCCCTAAGAAAGGCAATGCCAAAGAATGCTCAAACTACCTTAAACTGCACTCATCTCACATGCCAGCAAAGTAATGCTCAAAATTCTCCAAGCCAGGCTTCAACAATATGTGAACTATGACCTTCCAGATGTTAAAGCTGGATTTAGAAAAGGCAGAGGAACCAGAGATCAAATTGCCAACATCCACTGGATCATGGAAAAAGCAAGAGAGTTCGAGAAAAACATCTATTTCTGCTTTATTGACTATGCCAAAGCCTTTGACTATGTGGATCACAATAAACTGGAAAATTCTTCAAGAGATGGGAATACCAGACCACCTGACCTGCCTCTTGAGAAATCTGTTTGCAGGTCAGGAAGCAACAGTTAGAACTGGACATGGAACAACAGACTGGTTCCAAATAGGGAAAGGAGTACGTCAAGGCTGTATATTGTCACCCTGCTTATTTAACTTATATGCAGAGTACATCGTGAGAAACACTGGGCTGAATGAAGCACAAGCTGGAATCAATCAAGACTGCTGGGAGAAATATCAATAACCTCAGATAAGCAGATGACAGAACCCTTGTGGCAGAAAGTGAAGAACTAAAGAGCCTCTTGATGAAAGTGAAAGAGGAGAGTGAAAAAGTTGGCTTAAAACTCAACATTCAAAAAACAAAGATCATGGCATCTGATTCCATCACTTCATGGCAAATAGATGGGGAAGCAGTGTAAACAGCGAAAGATTTTATCTTTTGGGGCTCCAAAATCACTGCAGATAATGACTGCAGCCATGAAATAAAAAGACGTTTACTCCTTGCAAGGAAAGTTATGACCAACCTAGACAGCATATTAAGAAGCAGACATTACTTTGCCAACAAAGCTCCATCTAGTCAAGGCTGTGGTTTTTCCAGTGGTCATGTATGGATGTGAGAGTTGAATTATAAAGGAAGGTGAGTGCAGAAGAATTGATGCTTTTGAACTGTGGTGTTGGAGAAGACTCTTGAGAGTCCCTTGGACTGTAAGGAGATCCAATCAGTCCATCCTAAAGGAAATCAGTCCTGGGTGTTCACTGGAAGGACTGATGTTGAAGCTGAAACT
>SJYX01021491.1:74357-142720 GCA_006410675.1 Oreotragus oreotragus | reverse complement strand
GATGCTTTTGAAGTGTGGTGTTGGAGAAGACTCTTGAGAGTCCCTTGGACTACAAGGAGATCCAACCAGTCCATTCTGAAGGAGATCAGCCCTGGGATTTCTTTGGAAGCTATGATGCTAAAGCTGAAACTCCAGTACTTTGGCCACCTCATGAGAAGAGTTGACTCAATGGAAAAGACTCTGATGCTGGGAGGGATTGGGGGCAGGAGGAGAAGGGGACGACCGAGGATGAGATGGCTCGATGGCATCACCGACTCGATGGACGTGAGTCTGAGTGAACTCCGGGAGATGGTGATGGACAGGGAGGCCTGGCGGGCTGCGATTCATGGGGTCGCAAAGAGTCGGACACGACTGAGCGACTGAACTGAACTGAACTGACTCAAATCCACTAATCATCATGGAGGTATAAATCTAAACCACAAGACATCACTTCATAGCTGTCAGAAGCGTTACTGTCAAAAAGACAAGAGATGACAAGGGTTGGTGTGAGTGAGGAGGAAGGGGAGACCTCGTGGACTGTTGATGTGAATGTAATCGGTTCAGTAATCGTGGAAAACAGCATAGAGACTTGTTAAAAAATTAAAAATAGAACTACCATCTTATCTAACAAGCCTAGTTCTGGGTGTATATTCAAAGGAAAATAAAACCAGTATCAGGAAATAATATCCACACTGCCACATTCATTGCAGCTTTATTTACAGTAGCCAAGATATGGAAACCACTTTACTCATTAATCCATCTGAAAAGTGTCTATCAAATGGATTAATGGATAGAGAAACTGTGGTATATATACACAGTGGAATTAATTTAGCTATTTAAAAAAAGGAAATCTTGCTATTTGTGACAAAATGGGTGAACTTTGAAGGCATTTTGCTAAATTTTGAAATAATGAGGACACAGAAAGGCAAATACTGTATCAACTTCATTTATATGTGGAATATAAAACAGTTGAACTTAAACAGAAGCAGAGAGTAGCATGGTGATTACTAGGAGCTGGGGAGAGGTTGGAAATGAGGAAATATTGATTAAAGATTGCAAAATTTCAGATATTCAGGTTGAGTAAGTTCTGGAGATCAAATGTATAGCTCAATGACTATTAGTTGACAATATTGTATTACACACTTGAAATTTGCTAAGATAGTAGATCTTAATTGTTCTCACCAAAAGAAAATGGTAAACTATACAAGGTGGTCAATATGTTAATTAGCTTGATTGTTGCAATGATTTCACAATGTATACTCATATCTAAACATCATATTGTACACCTTAATATGTGTATGTGTATGTGTATATGTGTGTGTGTGTGCTAATTCACTTCAGTTGTGTCTGACTCTTTGCGACCGCATGGACTGTAACCCTCCAGACTTCTGTCCATGGGATTTTCCAGGCTAGAATACTGGAGTGGGTTGCAGTGCCCTCCTCCAGGAGATCTTCCTAACCCACAAATCAAACCCCTGTCTCCTGTGTCTCCTGCATTGGCAGGCAGTTTCTTTACCACTAGTACCACCTGGGAAGCCCTCCCCAAACCTTAATATACGCAAGTTTTATTTGTCAACTATACTTCAATAAATGTTGTAAGTATGCTATGCAATTAGAGTTACTACTAAAACATCTGACCTAAAACTTTACAACATGTTACTTAAAAATAAGAGAAGGAGTAAAATAGTGGGAAATAAAGGAGAACAAAAGAAAGAATGGAAAGAAATGAAAGAGATAAACCAGAAGAAATTAAAAGAAAATAATAAGATGGCAAAAATAAATCTAATTCTATTACTAATTACAATAAATATAATTGGATTAAATTTTTAAATTTTAAATTATAAATTGTCAAATATTTTAAAAACCTAGGCTTAAAAAATATACATATGTTTTTGATATATATACTTTTTAATGTATTGGTATCTCATTATGGTTTTTTTTAATTTTTACTTATTTGTTTAAATTTTACTTTACATTTGACTATAGTTGGTATAAAATGGCATGTTAGTTTCAGGTATATAGCAAAGTGATTCAGTTATACATACACATATATCTATTATTTTTCAAATTCTTTTCCCATTTGGGTTATTACAAAATATTGAGTAAAGTTTCCTGTACTATACAGTAGATCCTTGTTGGTTATCTATTTTAAATATAGTCGTGGGTATATGTCAATCCCAAACTCCCAATTTATCTCTCCTCTCTACATTTCCCCTTTGGTAACCATGTTGCTTTCTAAGTCTGTGAGTCTCTTTTGTTTTGTAAATAAGTTCATTTGAATTATTCTTTTAGATTCCACATATAACTGATATCATATGATATTAGTATTTCTGTCTGACTTACTTCACTTAGTCTGATAATCTCCAGATCTTCATGTTGCTGCCAGTGGCGTTGTTTCATTCTTTTTAATGGTTGAGTAATATTCTATTGTACATGTGTATCACATCTTTATACATTCATCTGTTAATGGACATTTAGGTTGCTTCTATTTCTTGATTGCAAAAAGCACTGCAGTGAACACAGGGGTGCCTGTATCCTCTCAAACCATGGTTTTCTCTGGATATATGCCCAGGAGTGTGATTGCTGGATCATATGGTAGCTCTATTTTTACCTTTTTTAAGGAACCACCATATTGCTCTCAATAGTGGCTATACCAATTGACATTCCCACCAACAGTGTAGAAGGGTTCCACTTTCTTCACACCTTCTCCATCATTTATTGTTTGTGGACTTTTTGATTATGGCCATTCTGACTGGTGTTAGGTGCTATCTCACTGTATCTTTGACTTGCATTTCTCTAATAATTAGTGATGTTGAGCTTCTTTTCATGTGCCTGTTGGTCATCTGTATGTCTTCTTTGGAGAAACATCTATTTAGATCTTCTGTCCATTTTTTGAATAGATTTTTTTTTTTCATTTAAGCTGAATGAGCTGTTTGTATATTTTGGAAAGTAATCCCTTGTCGGTAGCATGTTTTGCAAATATTTTCTCCCATTCTGTGGGTTTGTTTTTCATTCTATTTATGGTTTCCTATGCTGTGTAAGAACTTTTGATAAATAGATCTACAATGAGAAATTTTAAAATCCACCATAGCAGTGAAAGATTTTAACGTATCTATTTTTGTAATTGATAATTCAGGCAGATAAAAAATTGGTGAAGGTATGGCACATATGGATTGCATAATTAACACACTTGTTTTAAAGGAATATGTAGGACATTATATAATTAGAGACCACACATTATTTTCAAGCAAATAAAACTGACAATTTGCTAGGTTATAAAGCTAATTTCAATAGTCCAAAGGAATTGGTATCATAATTCTCTGAATTAATTATAAATTAGCTAGACAACATTTACTAGAAGATGATAAAATATTCTTTATGAAGAGATTGTAAACTAAAATACACATTTAAAAAAATTCGTGGCTCAAACAAGAAGCCATAATGGAAATGATAAATATTTAGAGCATGATAGCAAAATATTCATATCAAATCTTGTGAGATATAGCTAAACAGCAGCAACACAAATTTATCAACACAAATTTATAGCCTGAAAAGCTTATGTAAGAACAACAGCTCAAAATTAATGAGCTAAGCATACACCTTAAAAGCTCAGAAAAGACCTAACAGAAAAATTCAAAGAAAGCAGAAAAAGTAATAAAATAAACAATAATTAAGAGAACAGACAGGTTTGTTTTTTTTTGTATGTGTATGTGAAGAGATGTATGTGTATGTGAACAAAGTATTCCAAGTTCTGGCAAAATTAATCAAACCAAAAAGAGAAAGGAAATATATAAATATTAGTAATGAAAAGGCAGTCATAAAAATGGAAAATATTTAAATAGATAATGAGAGAAAATGTGAACAAATCTGTTGCATTAATTTTGGCTAAATATTTTGGAAAATACAATTCATGAAAGCTGACTCTATAAGAAAACCTAAATAGTCCTATAATCCTTCAAGTAATTGGACGAACAAATTTAATGACCTCTGACAAACTAAATTCCAAACCTTGAGTGTTTTGCTGGTGATTTGAAGCAATATTTGACCAGATAATTCCAATTTCGCACAAATTCTGCCAGAAAATAGCAACAGTGAGAATACTACTCATCTTATTTTATGAAAAGATATTGACAACAGGTAAGGTTAGTACCATAAAGCATATTTACAGGCTAATCTCAGTTTCCACATATAGATGCAAATATCTAATGTTTATCATTATATCTATATATAAAAGTTATCACATATTTATCATAGTTTATTCTAGGAATGTAAAGTTAATTTAATATTAAAAATTGAATACTGAACCTCACCAAAATAACATACTTAAAGAAAAAATCATATGAGAAAATCAATAGCCATAGTAGAAGCATTCAACAAAACATNGTTATCACATATTTATCATAGTTCATTCTAGGAATGTAAAGTTAATTTAATATTAAAAATTGAATACTGAACCTCACCAAAATAACATACTTAAAGAAAAAATCATATGAGAAAATCAATAGCCATAGTAGAAGCATTCAACAAAACATTAACTCACAATAAAAGTGCTTACCAAAAGGACAGAACTTTCTTATCACTGGACAAAGCATTTACAAAATAACCATCCTGAATGCAATATTTAAAGCTGATATAGTGACATCTTTTACTTTATTATCTTAAGGATAAAACAAGATGCCCCTCCCTACTTTTATTTAACATCACACTGGAAGTCCTAGCCAATGTAATAGGACAGGAAAAAGAAACTGAAAGTGTAAGGATTAGAAAAGAAAAACAAAACTGCTATTATTTTCAGAGGATATGACTGCTTTTGTAGCAAATGTGATGCTATAGGTAAATTTAGAATTATTAATGCAGGTTATCATGTTTGATACACAAACCATATATAAAAGGCAATTGGATTTCTATACACCAGAAACAAACAATGGGCTACCAAATATCTTTATAAAACAAAATATTTATAATAGCGGTGAGAATATAATGTACTTAGAAATAAAGTTAACAGAAGTGAGCAAAAGGGAACAATGAAAAATACTAAAAAACGTACAAAACACTAAAAAAAACTAGTGATAAGCTAAATAAATGGCATTATATTACCAAGTTCGTAGATGGAAAACTTCACCTTGAAGAGACCATTTCTCTCCAAACTAATACATAGAATTAATGCAATATCAATAAAAATTCCAACTCCTTGCTTGTCTGCTTCCTGTTTTGAAGAACATGACAAGTTTGTTTAAATATTTATATGGAAGGTCAAAGCTCCAATAATTGATTTTTTAAAAATCTCTTGAGCCAGAAGAAAGATGTAGGAGAATATTTCCTACCAGATTTAAAGATTTATTATAAAACTACTGTAGCTAAAAGCAATTTTGTATTGGTAGAGTTAGACAAATAGATAAAGAAAGGGAGTAGGCAGTTTAAAAGAAACTCATGCATATATGAAAAACGTGATTCATATAGATCACTGGTGCTGGGACAGTTGATTGTTCATATGGGGTAAATAGTATAACAAGAAACTTCCAGATGGACTACAACAGTACCAAATTCAAAACTTTAAAAGTTTTTAGAGAAAAGTAAAGTAAGGCAATGGCACTCCACTCCAGTACTCTTGTCTGGAAAATCCCATGGGTGGAGGAGCCTGATAGGTTGCAGTCCACAGAGTCGTGAAGAGTCGGACACGATTGAGCGACTTCACTTTCACTTTTCACTTTCATGCACTGGAGAAGGAAATGGCAACCCACTCCAGTGTTCCTGCCTGGAGAATCCCAGGGATGGGGGGAGCCTGGTGGGCTTCCGTCTATGGGGTTGCACAGAGTCAGACACGACTGAAGCGACTTAGTAGCAGCAGCAAAGTAAAAGTGAAATTAAAATTCAAACTTAATTCACTGGCAGAGATAGACATACAAAGAAAGAAAAGCTAAGCACCAACTAAAAGCAGATATTTGCATCATGTACAGTTAACTAGGTATTGATTAACATCTAGATTGTATAAAGAAAGCATTTCAATAAGACAATAAGAAAGACAAACAACCCTATATGAAAATGAATAAAAGACAGGAAGCAGAATTTCCCAGAGAGAAAGCACAACAGCTCATCATTATATTAAAATATGGCCAGTTTCATTAGTTATCAAAGAAATACCAATTAAAAATAGAACACTATTTCATGCCTATTAAACTGGCTAAAAATGAAATTTGATAATGCCAAACTGTGACAAGTAAGTGTAAACAGAGGAACTCTCGTCTGTTGCTGGAGAGTGCAGGCTGGCCTAACACTTTGGAAACAGTTTATCAATCACCTAATAAAGTTGAATATAAAGAAATCTTATAACCCAGTAGTATAGCCTAGGTGTACACCCTAGGGAACAAGAGTGAACCAGAAGGCGGTTACAAGATAGTTAGGGGGTACTATTTGTTAATATCCCTTGTAGTGTATGTGTGTGTTTATGTTAGTCTCTCAATTGTGCCCGACTCTTTGCGACCCATGGACAGTAGCCCACCAGGCTCTACTGTCCAAAGGGTTTCCCAGGTAAGAATACTAGAGTGGGTTGCCATTTCTTTCTCTAGGGATCTTCTCGACCCAGGGATTGAGCCCCGATCTCCTGCATTAAAGGTAGATGCGTTACTCTCTGAGCCACGATGGAAAATGGGCCCTAACAATCCCTGCCTCTAGATATTCATGGTCTTGTGTAACTCTCTCACTTTGAGTTTGGGCTGGAACTAGTGACTCACTTCCAATAAAAAGAAGATTGCAAAAATGATGGGATGTCACTTTTGAATTTAGATTACAAAAAGACTCTGTCTTGTCTTTGTGTCTGGAAGCCTTCACACTGGTGGAAGCAAGCTGCCATGGTATGACTAGGTCTTATGCAGAGGCCCATGTGGCAAAAGACTGATGTGTCCAACCAAAGCCAGTGAGGCCAAAAGGTCTGCCAACACTCATATTAGGTGAGCTTGAAAGGGATTTCCTTCAGCCAGCTTTGAGATGACTATAGCCCCAGCCAATATCTTGCTTATAGCCAGTGAGACAGTGAGTCAGACTTCCAGCATAGCTCCTCCTGAATTCTTGATCCATTGAAACTGTGAGATATAGCATNATTAGGTGAGCTTGAAAGGGATTTCCTTCAGCCAGCTTTGAGATGACTATAGCCCCAGCCAATATCTTGCTTATAGCCAGTGAGACAGTGAGTCAGACTTCCAGCATAGCTCCTCCTGAATTCTTGATCCATTGAAACTGTGAGATATAGCATTTGTTTGTTTGTTTTGCTGTTTTAAGCTGCTGTTACTGTAATTGGTTACATAGCAATGGATAGTATTAATAATACAAATCTCAAATGAGCAATAACCAATAAATGTAGAATGGACAAAGTATGTTGCTGTTAATGCCAAGTTGTGTCCAACTCTTTGCAACCCCATGGACTGTAGCATGCCAGGCTTCCCTGTCCCTCGCTATCTCCCAGACTTTGCTCAGATTCATGTCCATTGAGTTGGTGATGCTACTCAAACTATAAGCAGTGAAAATTAAGAAATCATCACCAGGGGTGAACCACAAAAACCCAAAAATACATATAATATAATGCCATTAATATGAAAGTAAAAAATAAGGAAAGCCAACACGTATATACGGTTTTGGAATATATTAGACACTTCCCTTATGGCTCAGTGGTAAAGATCTGCCTGTCAATGCAGGAGATGTGGGTTTGGTCCTTGAGTTGGGAAGATCCTATGGAGAAGGAAATGGCAACCCACTCCATTTCTTCTTGCCTGGGAAATCCCATGAACAGAAGAGCCTGGTGAGGCACAGTCCATGCGAAAAAGAGTCAGACACAACTTAAGGGACTAAAAAAACAATAAAGGAAAGCAAGGACATGATTAATACAAGTCAGGCTAGAATATCTCAGAGAAGAGAGAAGGATGGGCATAACAGGATACAGAGCAGCTTCTAAGTTATGTTCTATTTCTTGACCTAGGAGAAGGTCAGGCATTCACTTTGTATGTTTTACATATCTTTTATTTGGAGAAGGAAATGGCAACCCGCTCCAGTATTCTTGCCTGGAGAATCCCATGAACAGAAGAACCTGAAGGGCTATAGTCGCAAAGAGTTGGGCATGACTGAAGCGACTTAGCATGCAAGCACAACTTTTATTAATGTTTAAAAAAATCAAACCAAAGAAAAAAAGAAAGCAAAGTACTGAAGTTAAGTCAATTCACAAATAAATATTTTGAGGAATGGAAGGATGGATGGGCGGTTGGTCAGCTAGACAGATTCATTCTGCCCTTTTATGACTAGTTGGACTGGCACTGCTTCCAAGAAGTTTCCAAGATCATCTGATTCATAAATCTTTTTCTCCTATACGAAAGGCCTCGCCATTGCAGGATGAGCCAACTCAGTGGCCAGCTGGGGGATGTTTACCTGGGAACTGTTGAACTCAGCACTGACCGCCTCAGGCCCAACGCATTGCAGGCAAAGCTGTCCACCCGGTTCCCCGCACCCACTCTCTCTCCTCTGCCGTAGACACACTCAGCGCCGGATGGCGCCTGGAGCACTTGTGGAGGAGAGGACTTTCACCTTGGGTTTCTGCAGAAGCCAGCTACCCCCAAAGAATTCAAGAGCAAGTCCCCAGGAGGCGAAATGCATCGCCTCCAAGGCTCCTTTTGGTTCAGATCTCCATGGCTCCCTGCGGGAGCGCAAAAAAAAAAAAAGAAAGAAAGAAAGAAAGAAAGAAAAGCACAAGAAAAACAGGGGGTCCCTTATCTCCAGACAAGCAAGGGTGAATAACAATGCAGCAAGAAGGGGCCTGAGATGGAGCCCTTGGGATTCACCATGGAAGGGGCCGAGAGGTAAACAGCAAGCAACTCCCGGTGGACTCGTCCGCTGCCCTCCCCTCGAGGATCGCAGAGGCCCCGTGGCAGTCCCCACGCCTCCCGGACCCCAAACAAACGCGCGTCCCGGGCATCCCCCCACGTCGCTCCGTCTCCCCGCGCGGCCACCCGCGCTGTGGCCTGTGTCACCGCCAGGCCTCTCCTGTCCAGAGCCCATCGCGGGCCCACACTCACCCTTAGCCCAGCTATTCCCTGCAGCGCGGGTTGAGGGCAGAGGGCACCGGCTAGGAGGGGGCGGCCGCAGTTCCCAGGGGGCAAGAGCGCCTCAGGCGAAAATGGACTAGGCGGCTGACCGAGTCCAGGGACGTGGAAAGGACAGGGCGGGACGCAAAGGAGGCTGTCCCGGGAGCTGATTGGCGGCCGCGGTGAAGGAGGCGGAGCCTGGCCCACAGCCCGGAATCTCAGAGGTCCCGCTTTGTGTCAGTTTCTGCAGGAAGATGCAGCCTCACATCCAGGATAGAGACCCCAGCCCCCGCCGTGGGAGTCCAGCGGGGCAATTTGCTGTAAATCCGTCAGGCTATGAACTAGTGAGCGGCTGAAAATGATAATGCATTTTCATAAAGTATAATGCACAATTATTTCCAAGGGCAAGTTAAGTCTATGAGTCCTAGGCATATTTTTAATTACAAGAATAAAGTTGCCTTAAAGTGGAGGGTATAGTTACAGTCTTCCATAAGAAGAAATCAATCTCACTTTGCTTTTATGGAGAGAAGGGATAAGAATGAGGAAGTTGACTATTGATACTTATCTTCATAACCACTGAATTGTTTTAAAATGTCACGAGTTGTCTTATAAAGCAAATAAAAGGGAAGGTATGAAAAAGTTTTGCTAACCAACGGATAGGTGACAGATACTGGGCATGAAGCAGAGAAAGAAGGACATGGCTGTTGAAAACCTGGACACTGAAATGTGTTCCTCACCTTCTACTTACTAGCCAGGCGTGCATTCCATTCCTATGGATGCCCTAACAAGTGACCACAAACTCAGTGCCTTGAAACAACACGTTTGTTATCTTGCAGCTCTGTAGGTCAGAAGTCCAGAGAGTGAGCAAGCCTCTCGCTAGGTACACCAAGGTGTAGGCAGGGCTCAATGTTCCTTCCGTAGCCTCTAGTGGACTATGCATTTCCTTGCCTTTTCCAGCTTTGAGAGGCTGCCCAAATTCTTTGGCTTGGGGCCCCTTGCTCCATTAATCAACAATCTCATCCCTTGGATCTCTGTTTCTGTCGTCACATCCCGTTCTCTGCTTCTCCTCTTCTATTTATTTCTGAGCAAGTTTGATCTGTTAATTCCTTTGTGCCCTGGATCCAATAGGCCTCCCTCAATTCTAAATTCTACCACCTTTTTTATGCTCATTTCCCTTCGGTCTTTCTATTCATAGTTCATCTTTGTCCCCCAGATAATTTTTTTTTTTTTTAAATGTAGGTAGAACATGTTATCAAAACACTTGCCTTGTTCTCTTACTTCCACTGATAAGTCTGCTGCTACTCGGAGCTCAGAGTTGTTGACATACATGTGACATGTGTGAGAAAGGACTTCCTAAACTCCTATGGGCAGTCAGTATAAGATCCCAGCCTGCCTGAGCTCCCCTCGCCCTCCTTTCCTCCTCAGGCCCAGAGCCAGTCAGCAAAGGGCATGCTGGTGACGTCAGAGGAGGAGGGGTGAGGGGCCCGGGGTGAGGGGCAGCAGCAGGGGGAGGAGAGGAGCTGAGCAGAACAGCCGGGTCCCCGTTGGCCAGGAATTTGCTGGCTGAAGCCTGTAGTCTGCTTGTGTTTTTGCAAGCTGGAGGAGGTTCACAGACTGCCCTGGCTGTTTCCTGCCAGCCCCCAAAACACACATACACAAACACACACACACACCCTAAAGCCTGGAGGGCCAGGGACCTTGGCCTCTGGGATTTTGTACTGAAACCCTGTGGTCATACTCCATCCCCACCCATGCTCACCCTTTCTGTTGCCTGTGTCTCAGTATTCCTTTTTTTTTTTTAATTCCTTTTTTTTATTTAAAAAAAGCTATTATATTTTAGCTCTGAAACTCTGTGACCAATTGCACAACAAAAACAACCCCAAACGAAAATAGTGGACTCTGCAGGTGTGTCTGGGGAGAGTATGGGTGAGCAGACATGTTGCCTGTATGCTGTCCATTTTTGAGAGGATCAGGGATATGGCAAGAGAGAAATGCAGCTGTCTTGGCAGAGAGAATGAGAGGAAAGCTCAAGGCTAAGTCTGCAATCTCTCAACACCCATCTGCATCCACCAAGTCCCCCATTAGCCGCACCTCTCGACTGCACATACCTGCCCAGGCATTGGCTTTTTCTTCTACCCTCAAAGGACTCTGTAGTCATAAACTACCTTTTTGGGCCTGGGTGGCAGGTTGCTCACTTCTGGATACCTCTGAGAAGTCATGCCCCCTTGCCTGCCTTTCAATGCCAGAGCAGACTTTGGCAGGGCAGTGCCAGAGTCTTGCCTGTTTTCAGTAAAGGAGGCAAAGGAGAAGGGAGCAGAGGTTGTGAATGCAAACACAAAGGTTGACCCTGCCCTGAGTCAGGGGAATTCTTCCTGCCTTCAAACTGGGACGTGTGGCTTTTTGTCCTGCCTGTAAACTCCAGTTGAAACGTGGGCTCTTCCTGAGTGTTGTGCCTGTTGACTTTCAAACTGGAATTAACCATTAACTCTCTTGGCCTCCAGCTTCCAGACTCACCCTGCAGATTTTTAGGCTTGCCAGCCTCCATAATTGTGGGAGCAATTCCTAATAGTAAATAAATCTTCAGCTATGTATCTGTCTATGAGTCTATCTATCCATCCATTCATCTGCCTATCCTATTGGTTCTGTTTCTCTGGAGAGCTCTAATACAGCGCCACCCTCCCCTGAGTTACTCATTTGGAACTTGCTGTCCAGTACTATGTACCTCCCTCAACTACTTCCACATGGCTCTGTTGCTGGAACTCCTGAATACAAGCCCCTCACAGGGGCTTCTCTTTATAGAAGTGAAGAATGAACTCAAGACAGGTCTTATTCCAGGTGTTTCCTTGTGCTGCTTCCCCCTTCACCATCCCTTAGAGATCTACGTTGTATAGCAAAAGGGGAGAATTCAGCACACTGATTGTAACTCTTCACTCTAGTCTGGGATAAAACTCATAAATAAATCTACTCCTGGAGAGTCTTTATGGTTGCTTCCTTCTCTCCCCATTGTCTTCCTCATCTCCTCATATGACCTTCTCTATGAACTTTTATAGGGACGGAAATAGATGTTTAAAATGGAATTGTTACAAACACCACTGAGGAAAAAAATTGAAGCTTATGCTTGGGATATTTTGTGGTTTGAAATCAAGTTTTCTGTCTTAAGTAAGAACTTCACTGAGAAGTAAATATAATTAAATTAGGAACAGTGGGAAGATGGGAGAGAACTGGAGGAAGACTGATTAAACTGTAGAATTTTTTTTTTTTAAAGAAATATTAAGTGCCATCTCTTTTTTAGGATAATGACTTCCTTATTTTTATGAAAGCAATGCATTGCATAAAGAGATGGGCATAAAGGAAAAATAATAAAGAGGGTCATATTGTACACAGTATTTTTAATATAAAAGGTATCAGTCTTAGATAGTTTGGGCTGCTATAACAAAGATCAACTGGGTGAATTAAGCAAGATATTTATTTCTGGGAAAGACTGAAGGCAAAAGGAGAAGAGGGTAGCAGAGGATGAGATGGTTAGATAGCATCACCAACTCAATGGACATGAATCTGAGAAAACTCTGGGAGACAGTGAAGGGCAGGGAAGCCTGACGTGCTGNGGCAAAAGGAGAAGAGGGTAGCAGAGGATGAGATGGTTAGATAGCATCACCAACTCAATGGACATGAATCTGAGAAAACTCTGGGAGACAGTGAAGGGCAGGGAAGCCTGACGTGCTGCAGTGCCCCAGGTTGCAAAGAGTCGGACACCTCTTACCAACTGAATGAGAACAATTTCTCATAGTACTGGAGGATGGGCGATCTGAGATCAAGTTGCCAGTAGAGTTGGTGTCTGGTGATAACCCTCATCCTGGTTCATAGTGTCTTCTTGATGTCCTCACATGGCAAAGAAAGCTCAGATTTCTTCATCCCCTTCCTAGGGCAGTAATCCCATTCTTGAGGGCACCAGCCTCATGATCTAATGACCTCCCAAAAGCCCCTACCTCCTAATACCTTCACATTAGTGTTTAAGATTTCAACATATGAATTCTGGGGGACACAAACATTCATTCCCTAACAGTATTATTTTTAGCCTAAACTGAATTCAACAAAGAAGCTGAAGAACTGCTCAGGTAAATGTTTCACCACAACAAGAACATCTGAATATTGCTAAGGATTCTGTACTAGGATTTCCTCCACTGGGCTCAGCATGTCCTCTCTTCAGAGCGTGATACGTTTGAACCCTGGAAGGTCTTGAGTGCTACAAGTTTCCTTATTCTTTGCCAAGACCAGGGTGGAGGTAGAGAGAAGTTTCTACCTCTCAGATTGTACTCTGACGTTTTCCCAGGCTACTCCCATGTCATTCCACAGACTCAGAACTAGATAATATCAGTGAGAATACTTAGCATTTGGTACACTCACCTTCTTTCCTTAGTACAATTTCTCTGTGATGGGGTTGTTGGAAATGTGAGTGAGGGTAGTGTTTAAGCATCATTCCAGGATGAATCAGAATCTAATTTTTTGTAGAAGCAAGATCTAGAACCTGGCTTCAAATACCCATTTTTATGTAAGACATGACTTGAAGAGAGCCTGGTTATATAGCAAGGGCCATGCATTTATTATTAAATTATGTTCACTTTCAGAAGTTTATGAAATGATGCTGTGCCCCATTTCTTCTTTGCTATATGTTAAGAAATATTTCTTTTGTGCTGTTACACCTTTCTTTAAGTTAATTTCATTAAATATTGATGGAAAGGAATTTTGGGACCTGGACTACTTCTGCCATTTTTACTTGGAAATTCCTCTAGTTACCATCTAACAGAACTGAGCATTTATGTGAACCAGCACATTTCTGGAAAACATCTGTTTTCTTTTATAAAATTCTCAAGTGATCACACTTTTTACTTTAACTTTAAAAAGTCTTATGAGTCATTTTTCTCCTAGTCACTCAAATATATAGTCTGCAGTCTCTTTTCTCTTGCTGTCTCTCTCTCTTTAAATCTCATTTGGAAATTCAAATAAAGTGGTTTGGAGAAAGAAAAAGTGACCTAGCATCCTTCTAAGAGAAGAAAAGCTACCTATTTTAAAGCAGGATTAAAAAAAAAAAAAAGTTGACACTCTTTTGGCCAGTGCTCAGGCTGGGGTACTCCTGGGAGCCACTCTTGGACATTTCCTGGCTTATAGGAGTTATTGATGACTGTACTACCAGAGGCTGGGAGCGTGGGAACCTCCAGATCCCCTCAGTTTCTTCTAAGTAGCTTTCTGCCAGAAACCCATTCTCTCAGAGTCAAGGCCTAGATGTCAGGCATGTAACTCTGGGCAAGCACTAATGCTAATGCTGAAACTCCAGTACTTTGGCCACCAGATGCGAAGGGCTGACTCATTGGAAAAGACCCTGATACTGGGAAAGATTGAACCAAAGAAGGGGGCGGCAAGAGGATGAGATGGTTAGATACTGTCAGTGATTCAATGGACATGAGTTTGAGCAAACTCCAGGAGATAGTGAGGGACAGAGGAGCTTAGCATGCTGCAGCTCCTGGGGTTGCAAAGAGTCAGATACGACTTAGTGACTGAGCAGAAACAACAAATACTAAATATATAAAATCCAGAATGAGTGAGGCATCTTATTCAATTTCTTCTTTTTTTCTAATTGATCCAGTAGATTTCCAGATTTTAACTTCTTATGTTTGTGGAATGTATGTCCTTTGTTATTGTAAATTCTATTCTCAATAAGCTGTTATACACTTGTTAAGCTGTTTATATTTATTTAAAAATGAAACTTTTATTTCTGGTGTACCTATTAACATGTGTGGGACAGAGTTCTGTGAAATAACAATTGAGGGCAAACTGGTCTATGGATTGCTCTTCTTATTTTAAGTTTGCCAGGTTTAGTACTAGAGCTGTGTTAACTTTCTAGAATCTGGACATGAACAAAACTTTGTCAATATTTTGGTTTACTATATTAAAATAATATGTTTCATGGTTATAAAACTATCCTATTCATTACAGAAAATTGGGAAAATATAAAAAATCAGAGAACAAAAATATTTAAGTCACCTAAACATATTCCCAGTACTAAAGATACCTGTGGTTAACATTTTAATCACTTTGGACATGGAACAACAGACTGGTTCCAAATAGGAAAAGGAGTACGTCAAGGCTGTATATTGTCACCCTGCTTATTTAACTTATATGCAGAGTACATAATGAGAAACGCTGGACTGGAAGAAACACAAGCTGGAGTCAAGAATGCCAGGAGAAATATCAATAACTTCAGATATGTAGATGACACCACCCTTATGGCATGGCAGAAAGTGAAGAGGAGCTAAAAAGCCTCTTGATGAGAGTGAAAGAGGAGAGCAAAAAAGCTGGCTTAAAGCCAACATTCAGAAAACGAAGATCATGGCATCTGGTCCCATCACTCCATGGCAAATAGATGGGGAAACAGTGGAAACAGTGTCAGACTTTATTTTGTTGGGCTCCAAAATCACTACAGATGGTGACTGCACCCATGAAATTAAAAGACATTTACGCCTTGGAAGAAAAGTTATGACCAACCTAGATAGCATATTGAAAAGCAGAGACATTACTTTGCCAACTAAGGTCTGTCTAGTCAAGGCTATGGTTTTTCCAGTGGTCATGTATGGATGTGAGAATTGGACTGTGAAGAAAGCAGAGTGCTGAAGAATTGATGCTTTTGAACCGTGGTGTTGGAGAAGACTCTTGAGAGTCCCTTGGACTGCAAGGAGATCCAACCAGTCCATTCTAAAGGAGATCAGCCCTGGGATTTCTTTGGAAGGAATGATGCTCAAGCTGAAACTCCAGTACTTTGGCCACCTCATGAGAAGAGTTGACCCATTGGAAAAGACTGTGATGCTGGGAGGGATTGGGGGCAGGAGGAGAAGGGGAAGACAGAGGATGAGATGGCTGGATGGCATCACCGACTTGATGGACGTGAGTCTGAGTGAACTCCGGGAGATGGTGATGGATAGGGAGGCCTGGTGTGCTGCAATTCATGGGGTCACAAAGAGTCAGACATGACTGAGCGACTGAACTGAACTGAACTGAACTGATATAGGTATCTTTCTTGGATTTATATATGTTCAGATACTTATGACACAAATTATTGTATGTGTTGTATGCAGTTCTATGTTGTATTCTTTTCACCACAATTTCCCCATGACATTAAATATTCTTTAAATATATTTTTGATAACTGTATAACAGTTTCACTCACTGAAATTATACTTAGTTATTTTCCATTTTGAAATTAGGTGATTCCAGAAATTTGCTAGTCAAAATAATCTTGTTAAAAAAATCTGTTTTACTTACATCTTGATCTGCATGATTTACTTACAGCTTGATTGCATTTCTGATTATAGGATGGATTCCTTGAAGTAGAAGTAAGGAGCCAAAAGACATAGCATTTAGAAGATTTTTCATACATAGTGCCAATTTATCCTCTAGAAATATTTTATAGATTTATACTCTCAACAACCTAATATAAATGTATTCTTCTGGACTTCCAGTGGACTATCTTCTTTTCTAAACCTTATATAAGCTTTCCACATATTACTTGAGATCCCTTTTGGTACAGATAGAAGCATGTGTGACCTAATGGGCTTTCCTTTCTTTTCTCCTGAGTCCAACACATATAGAGCCTAAAATGAGAGAAAGGCATATTTTCTAATATAAACTGGAGTATGGGGAGGTTATGTAGATTTACTAGATTAAAATCAGATTTGCAGTTCATATATTGGATTAGCCAAAAAGTTCATTGGGATTTTTAAAAGACATATTTTTCATTTTAACCAAGACTGTTATTAAACAAGTATTCCTGAACTGAACAGACTTTTTGATCAACCCAATACCTGCTGCCCAAGTCTCCAGATGGCAGAGCCAGGCAAGGCAGCCTCTGCAAACGGCCCCTGGCGCCATCTTGGACTGCAGTGTTGCGATCAGTCTCTTTGCCCATGGCCCCTGGCGCCATCTTGGATTGCAGTGTTGCGATCAGTCTCTTTGCCCATGGCCCCTGGCGCCATCTTGGACTGCAGTGTTGCGATCAGTCTCTTTGCACATGGCCCCTGGCGCCATCTTGGACTGCAGTGTTGCGATCAGTCTCTTTGCACACGGTCCCCAGCTGCCATCTTAGATTGCAGTGCCGTGTGAAGTGCTTCTGCTCACTGCCACAGAGCTGAGCTGATGGTGGTAACTGTTCCATACCAGGAACTCTGGTCTGAAGAACCGAGTAAAGACTTCTACATGTGGCCCCCTGTGAGCATGTGAAACTGGACTCAGCACAAAGGGGAAAAAAAGGTTAGGCTTTATCTTATTAACCAGATTCTGGGTTTTTTTTTTGCCTGAAAATTGTTAATGGGCTGTGCCGGTGATCCTTCTGGGGCAGAACACTGATTAAAAATGGCCCAGATACTTCAAGGGGGCGTTTGTGAGGCTGTGCAGTGAGCTGTGGTGGGGGCTGCAGCCGCCGCTGCCGCGTCCCCAGAGAGGGTCTGTGAAAGCAAAGTCGGCTTATGGGGCTTTGGATTCAGACTCAGTTTTCTCAGAGAAGAGGGTGCTGAGGGCAGGTGCCCAGGAGCAGACCTGCCTTTTGTTTGCTCTGCTGCCAGGATCCTGGTTGGAGAATGAAGTGAGTGGAGATTGCAGCCACATGCTGGTATTAATATTTTCTGTGTCTAATGTGTCCTGTCCGACTTCACTTTCATGCACTGGAGAAGGAAATGGCAACCCACTCCATTGTTCTTGCCTGGAGAATCCCGGGGACGGAGGAGCCTAGTGGGCTGCCGTCTATGGGGTCGCACAGAGTCAGACACGACAGAAGCAACTTAGCAGCAGTGTGTCCTGTTCCTGCTTCTGCTCTGTTCTGCCATGAGATCTTGGCTTTGTGTCTCCCAGCCCTCCAGCTGGGTTGAAAATGAAGGTCACTCTTCCCCGTTTCCTTGCCCTCAGCTTACACCCTCGGGATGGGTTCTCTGCAGTCTCCCCATGGACCTGGTCTCCTGCCTAAAGCAGGGATTTGTCCAGAGAGGCATCAAAGTTTACTCAGCCCTTTGTGTGTGTGTGTGTTTAGTCACTCAGTCCTATCAGACTCTTTGCCACACCATGGCCTGTAGCCCTCTAGGCTCCTCTGTCCATGGGATTTTTCAGGCAAGAATACTGGAGTGGGGTGTCATTTCCTCCTCCAGGGCATCTTCCCTCCCCAGGGATTGAACCCACCATGTCTCCTGTGTCTCCTGCACTGGGGCGGGAGATTCTGGACCACCAGCACCACCTGGGGAGCACACTCAGTCCTTGACTTGTCTTTTCCTTCCTGGTGAGGGTTTTCTTGGCTCCCTCTTCCGTTGTCACCTTTCCAATTAGGATACATCCCCTCCCACACTGTCATTTTGCAGTTTTCAGAACTAGAAAGAAAACCATTAGAAAAATCAGAAAATGGCATTAACCTGTACAGAAATGCCCTTGGTTCTCAGGAAGTTGAGGGTTTGACAAGAACCATGGATACTCGCATGCAATGGAAGTGACCAAATGCCCTAATTTTATTGCATTAATTCTAACTTCCTTCTGCCCTTGATCCCCCCCTGCCCCGAAACTTTATTCTGAGACTCTAGGCAGGTCTCTTGAGCTCTCTTGGCTTCTAGTGGGGATAATGAGATCTTAGCTGAAGTCAGGGGCAGGACCATGGTCACTGAAGGCCCTTCAGTACTAAAATATACAATTCTATGAATACTCTTTAAATTCCCAGAAACAAAGTCACAATCCAACAGAAGTTCAGTATTCTCACTCTCCACCGAAGTGTTCTGAGATAAGAAATGCTAAAGAAATGAGATGGTATATTAGTCAGAATACAGATCTCTAAAATAGGAAGGACTGAGAAAATGTATGTGCAGATTTCTGACTATCAGTGAATGGGCAAAAAATTCTAATTATGAAATGAAATTTTACCGAATTTTCTGTAGCAATCATAAAGGTCCTAAAAATGTGGCCTGATTCAGTCAAGGCACAGACAGGAGGCATTTAGAATCAAACAAAACTGAATGACTTGCTGGCATAATCAGCCTGGAAGCCATTTGGGGTTCTTTTTGCTAATGTATAATTGAAGTGGAAGAGAAGGAAGCCAAAGGCAGGGAGAAATATGAGATGAAGGATAGAATTGCTGAGGCCACGTCTTGGACCCAAAGTGCAGTTTCAGAGTTTGATGACAGTCTGTCTGAAGCTGACAGACTGACAGGTTAAACTGATGGTGGCTCTTTGCTTCTAAACACAGAGAGGACTGAGACAGCAAGACACACCACTTGGGCCAGGAGAGGATGCAGATGGAGAGGCCATCTCAACATTTGTTCTTCATGAAGACTGGATGGGCATGAGATCACAGACTTTACTCTCCTGGGCAGAATTCACAGGAAGCTAAACAAAGTCTTTAATAGTCCATATATTGAGACGGTGATGCCATTCAACCACCTCATCCTCTGTTGCTCCCTTTTCCTCCAGCCATTAGTCTTTCCAGCATCAGGCTCTTTTCCAATGAGTCGGCTCTTCACCTCAGTTAGCCAGAGTGTTGGAGCTTCAGCTTCAGCATTAGTCCTTCCAGTGAATATTCAGATTTAGTTTCCTTCAGGATTGACTAGTTTGATCCATCTCCTTGCAGTTCAAGGGACTCTCAAGAGCCATTCTCTTCTCCAGGGGATCTTCCCACCTCAGGGACTGAACCCAGGTCTCTTCCCACCTCAGGGACTGAACCCAGGTCTCCTGCTTTGCAGGCAGATTCTTTACTGTCTGAGCCACCAGGGAAGCCCAAATAGAGGTTGGGCATTTGAATGAAAGTCCTGCCCAATTCATTATTGATCAGCCAACCTTCCTTGACCCTTGGGGATTCCACTATCTCCTCTGAAGGATTTGGCAGTACCTACTTTTTAATGTGAGATTATTACCTGGAATATGTGGCTAGAAATGGTTTTGCATGCATCTTGACGATAAAATGAAATGCATCTCTGTCTTTCTGTGTAAATCTACCTGAATTAGGTCCTATAAAGCACTTGGTTGTTGCTTTACAAGCGAATATTGGAGTTTCTGAGTTTTTCTTGTTATGAACACTTGCTTCGTTTATGATCAATTTATTCTCAATACCATGACTTAAATTTTATTCTATATAAACAAAAACTTCATTTCAATTAAAAATTCTATTGAAAGTTAAATTTCAGGGCAATATCTCTAAAGAAAAATGTAACTACAATTAGACTTCTAAATTAAATTTAAAATTCAACTTCTCATGTTGCTATATACATGAAAAACTCAACAAAGATGGCAAAGTGATTAAGGCCTATATTTCAGATGGGTAAATTTACACTCCTCTACTTAGAAGATGGTAGTTTCTTTTGATATTGGATCCTTTAAAATGTGAAAAAAACAATTATTTTATTAGAAATATAAAAGAATATGTAAAATGGTACAAGGCATTGCTTTTAATTGTCATTATCCTTTTAGTCTTCTTCAGTCTAAAAGAGTTCTTCGGTCTCTCACATTATGACCTTGAAACCTTTGAAGACTATACCATGAAATTTGTATATCTTCAGTTTGCTTTTCTCTGCTATTTCTTTGTGATAATTTCAGGTGATGCATTTTGGCAAGAGCATCACAGAAGTGATACTGCTCTTTATTCTATTGGATGTTCCATGATTTCAGTTTTTCCTTTTACTAATGATGTTTATGTTCATTATTTGATTAAGGTGATGTCGGCTAAGCAGTTGAGAAGTTGTTTCTTTAGCAAAAATCCATTTGGTTCTCTTACAATACCATCCTCCAATGCTATTTTAATTTAGTGCACTCCACCTTATAATCCCACAAACATTGTTTCCCAATATGGTGGCAATGACATATCTAAGGTCGCTGACCTAGCTCTATTTGTATTTACAGAGTTTTGAGGTACTGTTAGCTTCCTTTATTTGATTACTTCGAACACTTTTCTTTCCTTTTTTTTCTTGATACACAGTATCACTTCTCTTTAACTTATATGTAGGAACACTGAACATTGGTTTCCAATATCTCACTTTGAACATACACATTAATGTACAGAAAGTATATTTCTTCAAATTTACACAACCCATTACAGGGAACACTAATTGGAAAAATCCTTTTGGTCTTTATAAAAACAAAATAGAATTTATGTATTAGAACTATTTGTCTAAAATAGGTTGTTGGGAAATCATATATAAAATGCAATTTTAATTCTCAAAAGAGATGAAGAAGTTGATGGGAGAGTAGGAAGAAAGTGGGATGGCCAAAGTAGACAAGCAGGGAAAGCTGCATCCACATCTGCCATCAAGAGTGGAGCCTGTGCCTGGGTCTGGATGCCACGTGCATGAGTGCTGGGTGGTGAGCACCATCTCCAGTCCCTCCAGCAGGTATAACCAGTGGGTTAGAGTACTCAGCTCCAGAGCTTGTGGGTTAGAGTACTCAGCTCCAGAGAGCAGATGGAAGGTAGTGAACTTGGAAACTCCTGCCCGTGCCCTGTCCTTAATACCTATGTGATGCTGTCCTTTTTCTTCTCTGGACCTCAGTTTTCATGCTGTGGAGCAGAAAGGGAATATTTCAGGACTGCAAGATGCTAGGAGAAGGCAATGGCACCCCACCCCAGTACTCTTGCCTGGAAAATCCAATGGATGGAGGAGCCTGGTGGGCTGCAGTCCATGGGGTCGCTTACAGTCAGACAGACTGAGCGACTTCACTTTCACTTTTCTCTTTCATGCATTGGAGAAGGAAATGGCAACCCACTCCAGTATTCTTGCCTGGAGAATCCCAGGGATGGGGGAGCCTGGTGGGCTGCCGTCTAAGTGATGGGACTTGATGCCATGATCTTAGTTTTCTGAATGTTGAGCTTTAAGCCAACTTTTTCACTCTCTTCTTTCAACTTTCATCAAGAAGCTCTTTAGTTCTTCTTCCCTTTCTGTCATAAGGGTGTTGTCATCTGCATATATAGGTAATTACAGAGTGCTGAGTAGAGCTTCCTGTGCTATTCAGTTTATTATTAGTAATCTATTCTATATATAGTCATGTGTATATGTGAATAAAACCACTTTCTAAACAAAGTAAACTAGTTTACTATTATTAGTAAACTAGTAATAGTTTACTGGTTTAGACCCCATTACTTTGCGTGTGGGAGGATGGGGTGGATGTGGTGCAGTGTGAGGAGCATACTTGCTAATGAAGAGGCTAGAGGCCCAGAGCAGGAAGGCAAAAAATAACCTCTAACCTCAACTTGTATCTCTGACAAGAACCTTGAGATCAGTTCTGACAGATGGGCCTGGAGCCCGAGCAGCAGGGAGTGACCCAGGTCACTTGCAACTGGATGGAAAAGGAAGTTCTCCCTTGCCCCGACTCCTGAAGAAGAAATTATTCCACTTTTGTTGTTGTTTAGTGTCTAAGTTCTGTCCAGCTCTTTTGCAATCCCATAGACTGTAGTCTACCAGGCTTCTCTGTCCATGGGATTTTCCAGGCAAGAATATCAGAGTGGGTTGCCATTTCCTTCTCAGGGGATCTTGCCTGCCAGGGATTGAACCCATGTCCTCTGCGTTGGCAGGTGGATTCTTTACTCTACTGGGAAGCCCTACTCAATTGCATTTCAGTACCTTTCTCCACCTCCCACATGTACCCTTCTCTCCCTCCACCCCAACGCTACTCTGGGAAATGACCAAGAGGAAGACTTCTGAAATGACCAACAAATGAACATCAATTTTAGAATGAAAGTTCATTGTAAAGAGGATTTTTGCCTTTTTTTCCCTGCTGTATCTCCCAAACTTGTAACAGTATCATTGCTCAATAAATATCTTGTTGAATAAATTGATAAGGTCAAATCAATAGAAATGACTTAAATGACTGGCAATCCATGCAGCTAATTACACAACCATTTAAAAATGTAGTTGTAAATTTCATGATACGGAGAAATAGTTGACTTAAGGGTTTGTGTTTTTTTTAAGAGGAAAGGAATAACCCTCATGAGGGAAATACACAACCTCGTGGTAACTTTATGGATTTTTTTAAGTTCTCTGTGTTTTCTGATTACAAGTCACTTTTATTGCCAGAAAGTAACTCATCTTTCAATTTTTTTTNATTATTGCCCATAGGAACCTCTTTCATTCCTGCCAGGCTTCACTGAGGCCTGAGGAGCTGATGCTTTGCTGTGGAGACACTTCTGATTCAGGAAGATTTATAGATGCAGCTCATGAGGCCCTTATGCTTTAAAAACTCATAGAGCTGGGTGGAAAGAAATTACAGAACTATTAAAAAGTATTTTAGTCTTGTTAAAATGTGTGTTTTTTTTTCTTTTAAAGGATCAAGGCTGACATGGCTTTCTCACTGAAGTACTATGAGAGTCTTCTACACAGTTGGAGATGGTGAGTTTCAACAGGCTTTTGAAAATTATCACAAGGGGCTTTCAGGTAAAGGAGCATACAGAAGAAGGAAGAGGTTGTTTTGCACTAAAATACATAAATAAATACAATTAAAAAATTGAGCTGCCTTCTAGGAATGGAAGGACTTAGTCATGGGCCTGGGCTCCCCAATGGCATTAGGAGCACCATGTGCCTACCTGCTCACAGAACTCTGTTTCAGTGGGTGGGGCAGGGGGAAAATATTTCCTTTAGGCATATTAACACAAAATCAAACCTGTTCTTGCAGTGAGCTTCAAATGCCAGTAAGAGAATGTGATGACTGCAGTGGCAGAAGGCAGGAAAGCAGTTGGAAAAAGGCTGTCTAAAGAGACTAATAATTAGCAGTTTCCCTAATTATCCACATGGTTCACCATGTTCCATGGATGGGCTCTCGGGTGAGTGCAATTTGGGGCTCAGCTTAAGGCTGGGGGTGAAGGAGGGTTGATATTTTTAAATTTCAAAGATTATTAAAGCCTTCCTTCTGTGGCAGGAAACTCAAAGAATATCTAAAGAAAAATACAGTATGAACCCAGAATTAAAGCCCAAAGTGAAATAGTTCCATTAAGAATTTAAGGGTAGAAAGATAAAAAGAAATCTTCCCTCATTATGAGATCCAAAGAAAACTACTCTTAACATTAAAATTTTTCTGCCTTCTCTTCTTTTTGAAAACATATTTGCAAATTGCACTTAGTTAATCAATTATTAAAAATAAGTTTTTGGAAATTGTAGATTCACAGGAAGTTGTAAAAAAATTTACAGAGAGTTTCTGTGTATTCTTCACCTAGTTTTCCCTACATCTTATGTAATGACAGTACAATATCACAGCCAGGAAACAGGCGTTGGTACGATCCACAGAGCTTACTCCAACTTCACCAGTTCTGTATTCACTCATTGTGTGTATGCATGTATAATTCTGTGCTGTTTTTATCACATGTGTATATTCGTGTAACCACCACAGTCAAGATACAGAACTGCTTCATCAGTATAAAGCTTCCACATGCCACCCCTTTACAGTCACATACATCCTAACAACATACAATTTTAATTTTTGCACTCTTTCACTGTTATGGCCCTAGGGAAATATTACTGAACAAGTAAAAATCCCTGCTATATTGAGAAAATACAGAAAATACAAAATTTTTCAAAATGAATACAGGTGTATTTTGGGGATATTGCATGTTCAGTTTCAGACCACCACAATAAAGTGAATATTGAAATAAAAAAAAAAACCAAAACATGAATTTTTTGGTTTCCCAGTACACATAAAAGTTATGTTTACCTTATACTGTGGTGTATTAAGTGTGCAATAGCAATATGTTTTATAAAAGTGTGTGTATGTGTATGCGCACATGCGCTCGGTTATATTCAACTCTTTGAGACACCATAGACTGTAGCCCACCAGGCTCCTCTGTCCATGGAATTTTTCAGGCAGGAATACTAGAGTGGGTTTCCATTTCCTACTCCAGGGGATCTTCCCAACTCCAAAACTGAAACTGCGTCTCCTGTACTGGCAGGAGGATTCTTTACCACCGAATCATTTGGGAAGCCCAAGAAGAAAGGCTTTCCCGCCCTTGATTAAAAAATTTTATTTCTCAAAAGATGTTAACTACCATCTGAGTCTTCAGGGAATCAATCTTTTTGCAATAGTAACATCAAAGATAACTGATCACAGATTCCCATAATAAATATAATAATAATGAAAAATTTAAAACATTGCAAAGATTAGTGAAATGTGACACAGAGACACAACATGAGCAATTGCTGTTGGAAAAATGGTGCCAGTAGATTTGCTTGATGCAAGGTTGCCACAAAACTTAAATGTATAAAAAAATGCGTATCTGGGAAGCTCAGTAAAATGAAATATGCCTGTAGAAAAAAATTAAAAGGGCAGGGAAGCCTGGTGTGCTGCACTTCGTGGGAAGTGCAAAGAGTCAGACATGACTGAGTGACTGAACAAGAGCTGGAAAGAGCTGCTCATGGGTGTGTTCATGATTCTAGGAAGGGCATGTCTCTACAGATCTAAGAGGCTATCTTCTGGGTTTCAGGCAGATGGGACAAAAAGACTGAGGAGATTGAGATTAGGAAATACTAGAGATTTTTTCATATAATGAAGGCAGATAGAAAAGCAAACCAAATAGCAAACCAAAACCAATCCCACTTAGCTCTTGGTGCTGAAGCTTGGAAATTGACTCTGGCAGGGACAGAAGGCTGCTGCTGCTGCTAAGTCACTTCAGTCGTGTCCAACTCTGTGTGACCCCGTAGACGGCAGCCCACCAGGCTCCCCCATCCCTGGGATTCTCCAGGCAAGAATACTGGAGTGGGTTGCCATTTCCTTCTCCAGTGCATGAAAGAGAAAAGTGAAAGTGAAGTCGCTCAGTCTGTCCGACTGTTAGCGACCCCATGGACTGCAGCCCACCAGGCTACTCTGGGACAGAAGGCAGGTGTTGAAAAACATCAGAGAGGCAACTGCTGACAGACAGTTTCAAGTACTTTTCCTGATTATCTGTGTGAGTCATCCTTTTATAGGTCAAAGTTATGCTCGTGTTGGTGCATTCAGGTCAAGGCAGGACAGTGACCTGAGATGGAAGCCTTGAAGTTCCATGGGTTAATCTTTTTGACATTCTTTGAGGGTCTCCTCCCTGTGGTTATAGCCCGGGCACAAGCTTTTTAAAGAAAAATCAAATAGACAAAATTTTTTTTTCTTTTTTCTCTTATAACAGAAAACTAGAAAGAAGAAAAAAACAACAGTCATTATAGCACTCCTTTTGTTTACCAAGTTTCCACATATCATACTCATCCAGTGTTGATAGCTGAAATTGCGTGCAAGGCTACTCTGTCCATTGGATTTTCCAGGCAAGAGTACTGGGGTGGGGTGCCATTGCCTTCCCCACATACTCTAACTAGACATACTATAAACTGTCCTTCATCAAAAGGACTTCCTGGCCAACCAGTGATGGACATTTTGAATAGCTCAAAAGGTGTGATCGTTAAAGAACCCATCAGCTGTGTAACCTCAAGCAAGAGATTTAAACTGTGTGCGTCTTCAGTGTTCTCACCCCTGAGACGGTGGTACTACACAGTAACTATTTCAAAGGGTTGTGAGGATTAAATGCAAAATTTTCAACAGTGCCTGGCACAAAATAAGCACTAACGGCAGGTGTGACTATTAACATGCCAAAAGTATGAAATCTGCTTTAAGGATATTTAGGGTATTTAGGACCCAAAAATATAGATAAATAAAGATTTGTTGTTTGCCAAGTAGTATCTGCCTCTCTATGACCTCCCCCAACAGACTGCAGCCCGCCAGGCTCCTCTGTCCACGGGGTTCTCCAGGCAAGAACACTGGAGTGGGCTGCCATTTCCTCCTCCAGGGGATAGTCTCAGGCCGGGGATCAAACCAGAGGCTGCTGCCTTGGCAGGCAGATTCTTTACCACCGAGCAACCAGGGAAGCCAGAGATGAAGACACACCTATAAGCTAAGTCTGGGATGTGAAGTGACACTGAATTCTGAGCACTGAGATGCACTTACGCTATAAGCCTTTGACCCTGGAGAACAGTGTGCTGCTGAAGCATCTCGAAGTTGTACTTCTCGTCCGTGGCATGCTGGTCCACTATGAAGATATCTGCATTCAGCTTGGTGATGATAAATCCCAAGTTAAACTGACCAATAATTTCCATTTCTGCAAACATTGTTTTGCTGTGTGTAGAAAATATCAATTAGAAAAGTTTTTTTTTATTTAGCAGTTTGGTAAAGCAATTTTCACTGGCTAGTTGGGGGGAGGGGTGCCCTATTTTCCTTCCATGGTCTCATCCAGGTAAGTAAGAGCTCACATCCTATCTCTTTTTGGACGGACCTATCTTTTCCAAGATTTCATGATGTTTGTTTGCCCTGCAATCTCATTTTACTGATGATTTCAAAGATGATTTTGTAGATTATTGAAACTTCTTTTGTTTTAGGAAAGAGTCAATGTTCTTTCCAGCTTTCTACAACCTAAGTGGAAGCTAGAACAAGCTCAGTTACTTTACTTTATCTAAGTAGACTCTTTTTTAGAGTATTTTTAAATGCATAGCAAAGTTGAGTAGAAAGTACTGACAGTTTTCATATATCTGCCCCTCCTCCCTGCAACAGACATAGCGTTCCTATTATGAACACCCTGCAACAGAGTATTAATATTTTACATTTTTAACAGATAAAATAAAAAGTGGGGGAGGTGGATGATAATTTACAGCTCAGGAATATATAACAATGGTAAATGATGATTTTCGAACTAAGGAATTTTAAATCAGACAAACCAGTTTTCTCAAAGCACCTTAACCAAATTATTTGGAGCAAATAATTTATGTTCATGCCTTTCTTACAAGCCCAAGCCTAAACAATGATAGTATATTAGTGTGTCTGTCACGAATGCTTCTTGAAGGAACTATTTCAACTTCTAGGTAGATACCTATGAAACAAACTTTATTTATTTATTAAATGCTCTTTATTTATTAAATGCTCTTAGAAGAGAGAGCATTTCCCATTTGGGGAATAGCAAGAATTTTAGAATCATGGGGGCTCACATGGGAGAGAAGCAGGAAAACCCTTAGATTGTGTTTGACTTAAATTTTTTTTTTCCTCTCAGATGATTGAGATCTGGGATTAAATTCAATCCCTGCAACAGACATAGCGTTCCTATTATGAACACCCTGCAACAGAGTATTAATATTTTACATTTTTAACAGATAAAATAAAAAGTGGGGGAGGTGGATGATAATTTACAGCTCAGGAATATATAACAATGGTAAATGATGATTTTCGAACTAAGGAATTTTAAATCAGACAAACCAGTTTTCTCAAAGCACCTTAACCAAATTATTTGGAGCAAATAATTTATGTTCATGCCTTTCTTACAAGCCCAAGCCTAAACAATGATAGTATATTAGTGTGTCTGTCACGAATGCTTCTTGAAGGAACTATTTCAACTTCTAGGTAGATACCTATGAAACAAACTTTATTTATTTATTAAATGCTCTTTATTTATTAAATGCTCTTAGAAGAGAGAGCATTTCCCATTTGGGGAATAGCAAGAATTTTAGAATCATGGGGGCTCACATGGGAGAGAAGCAGGAAAACCCTTAGATTGTGTTTGACTTAAATTTTTTTTTTCCTCTCAGATGATTGAGATCTGGGATTAAATTCACTGGAAACTTTAGATCAAATATTGTGAGGTGAGTGGTTGTAGAATATAAAGTGCTGTAGTGAAAGATTAACGTGACAGTGATCTACAGAGTGAACTGATCCAGTAGCTATTAAATTTTAGTCTCCGAGAAACACCTGAAAAGCATTTCACTCCATCAGAAACACCTGGAGGCTCCTTAAGTCACAGTTCCGTTGTACTCAGTCGTGTATGGCTGACCCCGTGGGCTGAGAGAGCTGAGAGTCCTTGTTAGAAGCTTGGCATTTGGGAGTTCACCTCTGTTGTCTGCATACGAGGGGAGAAAAACGGGGGTGATACGAAGTTCTGGATACTGGGCCCAGAACCCTCACAGTAATGGAATTTTTCCAACTTTCCTGAGAAAAAATATGCAACTTATCTGTCAGTGTTGTTGGAGTGTAGACAATCAGGTGAGGACTGAGAAGCTTCTCTACTTTCCCTTTCTATTAACTGGGACATCACATAAGCTTTGTCAGAGTCACTGGATGCTGTCATAGAGAAGCCGTGGGAACATGATGGAATGTGGATGAGCAGAAGGATGATGCACTGAGTGAGTAAAAGATCTGGCAAATAATTTGTGTATATTAGGTAAAGAGATGAATTGGCACGTGAGGGAGGGAATGCATGAATGGTTGGACTAGCAGTTAAGCAAATGGACAAGTGAATGTTGAGCTGGTTGTAGACAGCTGGGTAAACAAGTGGCTATGTTAATGGTGGTTAAGAATTATTGGGTATATGACTTGGTAGATGAATAAATAAATGGATAAATGGTTCACTTAACAGATGCATGATGTCTAAAGAATATATCAGAGAAAGATAATGTGACTGCATTCTTTCAGAATTATATTGAGTCTTTTCATAAATTATCAAAAATTTGAAAAGGTTTAGAAAGTAAACTCTGTTTTAAGGACTTGGATACTCTTTTTCCTTTTTTTTCCATGGAGACCATAAAACTATTGTTGTGTATTTTATTTGGAGTTTTAAGTCTTTCTATACTTTGCAGTTATCATGAGCAGTGTACTCAGTTCCATTCAAAATGCAGTGTTCACGGCAGCCTAGCCAACTCAGCACATATCTCAGGGGAATGAAAACAGCTCTCCTGTCTCCAGAAGGAGAAGTTAGGTCATCATGGAGTAGAAGAGGCTAACTGGCTTTTCACCAAATGGGATTTAGGCCTAGTCACTATTCACCAGGATAGGAGATTGAGTGCAGAAAGTCAGTTTGGGCTGTAGGAGAATATCCTAAAATATCAGAATACTGGCTTCAGTAAGTTTTTAGATGACCTAAGGCTTCAGTGGATTGCAATCTGAGGAGGACTGGATTGCACAGGGAGAAGAAGTGTAGCCCCAAGGCCCTGCCCTTGAGGTTTTGGAGTGGAGGCAGCAATTAACATTCTAAAGCATAAGGCTCCTGAGGGGAATCTGTCTGCCCACATTGCTAATTTAGCCACTGCTATCAATGGCACCCCACTCCAGTACTCTTGCCTGGAAAAATCCCATGGGTGGAGGAGCCTGGTAGGCTACAGTCCCTGGGGTTGTGAAGAGTCAGACATGAATGAGTAACTTCACTTTCACGCATTGGAGAAGGAAATGGCAACCCACTCCAGTGTTCTTGCCTGGAAAATCCCAGGGATGGGGGAGCCTCGTGGGCTGCCATTTATGGGGCTGCACAGAGTCGGACACGACTGAAGTGACTTAGCAGCAGCAGCAGCAGCATACCTCATTAGGTTTGTGTCTGAGCCAATTCTGGTGCATCTGTGAACCTCCCAGCAGTTTCGCCCATAAACTAAACTTGTCCCAGGTGATCTTAGCATAGGAGCCAAGGAGTGTCGACCCCTCCAATCTCTGGTCTGTCACCTTGTTGGGGGGAAGTACTCTTCAGAGAGCAACGGAAACCTAGATGGAAGGAGACGTGCCTGTTTTGTCAGGCGCTAATCAATGAGTGAGAGTTCTAACATATCTACAGTGGGTCACGTGTAGGCAGAGGCTTCCACAGGGGCAGAAATAGAACTGATCTGCTTAGAGGATCGGAGATATGGACAATACTGAAATCTTTTCACCCTGATAAGTATGGCAGAACTCAAACAAAGGGAGAGAGATGATTTGAGGTTTGTTGAGTGTGAGCATTATATGACACAAAAGATGTAAAGTATGATTTTGTTTTTTATTAAAGGGGCATTATGAACCTGGAACAGATGTGAGTTAGCCAAAATTAAAACAATACTGTGAAGAAAATGATTTTTACAGGAGGAAGAGCCAGCTAGATCAGGCTCTTAACTGTGGTCATTGTTTAACTCTGGTTTTGAATATCAGTTGTGTGCCCAGCCCTGCACTGTGAGATTTTTGCTGTTCTGTTTACACAGGCAAATGGACAAATATTCCCAGATTGTTCTCTTAGTTATTTGGTCTCAATGAAAAACGTGTTTAGAAAGCTACATATTCCACAAATTAGTTTGGGCTAAGAAAACCACACGTTGGCTTCCTGATAGGAGTGGTGAGGGATGAAGGACATTCTCAGGCACTAGTTCATTCTCCACTGTGGGCCAGGATCGACACTCAGCTTTGATCCATTGGAGCTGACCACAAAGTAATATGGAGACAGTGTTAACTTCAGGGAGTGTTAAAAGCATCCAGTGAACACATTTCCTCCTTAATTTGGCTTTCCAAATGCTGATGCTATTTCTGTTTTCTTTATCTACAATGATTCCCAGAAGGGGCTACATTGAGTGTGGATAAAAGGTGCATTTGGATATTAATAAGTTTGAAATAAGACATGGTGTTTAAAAATGAATAGTAGTTTGGGTTAAAAATAATCAGGTAACATATCAATGAAAGATATTTCAGCTATTTTAGTAAACTATGATAATTAAAAGATAATGAAATTTCAAAATAAGATGGGATAAGATTGTGGATTGGGTGGGAATTCTGATCAGGATGAACTTAATTCTGTGCACATTTAGGCATCATAGATCTGTTTGTCCATGAAAATGATGTGAATAAATTTGTATTTTGCATCATTGATGTGGAGGCAGTGTGTAGGATATGTAGAGTGGGTAGAGCTTATATCAGGGAAATTTACAAAGAAGCTGTTACACTCCATAAGTGAGATTGATGAGGGCAAACATAAGTGTGAATGAACACTAAGTGAAGGCTGGAAGATGTGTAATTAAGACAAAGATTTATTTATTTGAGGATTAAATAAAGGAGGATTTATTCTATGGAGTAGTGACGAGGAAGAAAAAAATCAATCATGATGTGTTGGAAGAGTGGGTGCACTTTAGTTCCATTGTCAGACGTGAAGTCAGGAAGGACATGAATATAGCATATGGGGAGAGGAATTGAGATTTTGGTGAGATATTTGTGAAACATTTGCTAAGCTGTTGGGAAAAGTATCTGGAGCTTTGGAGGGAAGTCTAGAAGATAAAGAGGCTTCCCCAGTGGCTCAGTGGTAAAAAAATCCGCCTGCAATGCAGGAGACCTGGGTTCGATCCCTGGGTCAGGAAGATCCTCTGGAGGAGGGCATGCAACCCACTCCAGTACTCTTGCCTGGGAGATCCCATGGACAGAGGAGCCTGGTGGGCTCCAGCCCACAGGGTGGACAAGGGAGTGCGTGAGAAAGAGTTGGACACGACTGAAGTGACTGAGCACACAGGCTAGGAGATAAATGTGGAACTGAGGGTTAGCTACATGTGAAAGTGAAAGTGTTACACTCAGTCGACTCTTTGCAACCCCATGGACTGCAGTTCGCCAGGCTCCTCTGTCCATGGGATTCTCTAGGCAAGAATACTGGAGTGGGCTGCATGCCCTCTTCCAGAGGATCTTATTAACACAGGGATCAGACCGGGTCTTCTGCATTGTAGGTAAATTCTTTAATGTCTGAGTCACCAGGGAAGCCCCAGAAATCACAAACTCTTCCAAAAAGGAAAACTAGAAAGAAGGGTATAAATTGTAAGCAAGAAACTTGAAACATTCTTACAGTACTGGGGTAGGAGAATTTAGGAAATTTACTCAAGGATGCAGATGAGAAATAACAGATTGGAGGAAAATCAGATCAGAAGTGAATGACAGAGTTAAAAGTCAGAAAGAGGAATTAGTTAACATTCTTCAAAGTTAGCAAGGGAAAGAAATGAAAGTCTCTGGGTTTGATGCCTAAAAGGCCATGAGTGTTTCCACGAATTAATGAAGGTGAAAACTCCATTTCCATGTCTTAAAGGATGAATGTTTTGAGGAAATGAACCTGGCAAGTGGACACCAATCATTTGAGAACTCAGTGTGAAAGCTGGATGTGAAAGAAAGAATTAAAATGGAAAATAGCAAAAATTCCTCTCTTCATGTTGAGAGATTTGTTTATTTTTTATAATGAAGGAAAAGGAGTTTATCAGGAGTAGGAAAGACCTCAGAACGATCAAAAGAGAGGCCGAATGGCAGAATAAGATCATGCAAGAGAGAAAGCCTAGAATCAAAGCTTGTATCAATTATCATAAACAAGTAGTGGGTGTTTTCCCATTTGGTCATTAGTATAGCAATGCTGGATCTTCAGCTCCTTAACTTCACCAGTGATCCTTTCAGTAGGCCAATATTACCCACATTGTATAGATGAGAATTATGAGACTCAGAGAAGGCAAGTGGCTTGCTTCAGGAAGTGGGAGAGAATGAATTCAAAACAGAAATTATTAGACTCTGAAGCTCAAACCTTCACTGAGAGGCGACCCAGTCCCTCATTTGTGTTTGTAAGGAGACACAAGCTATAGTAGAGAGATGTGCTGGATGAGTAAGAGGAACACAGGGAGTCACTGGCTGCCCTGTTCTCCGAGCGGCTTGCGCAGACACCAGAGGGGAGTATGATGTGAGGATGACCTGTTTGGTGTCATTTCCTCTATAGATGGCTTAGGTCTTGAACACAGATCAGTGTAATATTCATCTTGAAACACCAGCATCTAGCCAAGGTGAGACTTTATAGATATTTGCCAAATTAGTAGAAAAAGAAATGTCTACTTTCTGCTGAAGATCTGCTATATAGTCAACAACGGTTGTTCACAATTTTTTTAAGTTAAATATTTTCTTGCAGTTTCAGAATTATATCTGATAGCCTTTTTCGAGGCAAGCAGATGTTTCTTTTCAGCCTGACCATGTTGAAGAGAAGCAAAGCAAGGGGTGGGGCGGGAAGTATCTTGACAGCGGTAGAGGACAGCAGGTGTGTGGACATTATGGAAAATGTATGTATCTGAATCATGCAATATATGGCCATTTCTAGACCTACTTGCTTTGTTTTGTCCTTTAACAGCTTTTCAGTCTCAAAGCAGTTATTTTACCAGCAAAATGGGTTTATTTGGGAATAGAAAGAGAAATTGGAATTCAGGGCATGCAAGCTGTAGCAAAAGTCATTGTCACGTACCACAGATGAAGGAGAGGAAGCTTATAGAGAAAAAGGAGGGTGTTAGGAAGGGTTGTTTTGAACCAAGTCTTTTGGAGAGAATTGAGAATTCAGGGTGATGACGTTTCTCCCTGGCTGAGTTGCTGAGGCAGTCGGTTTCTAAAAGGAGAAGCAATGTGTATATTGTATATCTTTTCCTGTTGAGGTTTGCAATGGATGATTCTTTCCTGTTGATAATTCTTCCCTGGGGCCTGGTAATTGATGATTCAGCCTCTAATTTATGTTGCTGGTCTGCTTGAGACTTCCTATCTGAAGTTACCCTTCCTTACTTAGGGTTTTCTTTTTTAAATTTTCACACAGGTAAGAGAGTTGAAGCTCAGACAGTATTAAGTTTTTTGCTCAGAGACCTTACCCCAACCCCTAAGGTTTGCTGATAACACAGGCAGCTCTGTTTCTGCCCTCAAGCCCTTTTAATGCCTTATCTCCTGCTTTATTTTGTGCACTGAAAGAAAAGGAAAGTTAGTGAATTGGGCAGGCATGGAGAAATAATACGAATGAATCAGTCCTATAAAAAATATTCTTAAAAATGTAAATGCCCTCTTATTAATATTCAAAATTGCTACTATAGCATATAATTCTACTGAATAAAGCACTTTCTGGACGAAAGAAAGCAAAAGTCAACTTCATTCCTCTGTACATTTACACGAATTCATACCTCCTTCTCTGCCTTCGACAATGAAGGAAGATTGCTAGGCATTTGCTTCCCTTTCTCTCTTTTAAATAAAAAGTCAACCATCCATATTCTCATTTCCTTAATTTGGAGCTGATATAAAACAGTAGACCTTTACCAGCTGCAAGTTGAAAGGAGAAAAATGAACAAGATACAATTACAATCATCTATCCCATTGTATCTCACTGAGGCTAAACAGACAAGCCTGTCAGACAAACGGTCCCCAGGTTCTCAAAGGGACAAACTATTCCTAAGCCCTCAGTGCTATTAAAAATTGCCTCTAGTAGTATCTGTGTCTGAATTGCTATTGGGGGAGGGCTGGTGGGTTCATGAGAAAATCATACTTGCTACTTTATTTACCCCATGGCAGAGATCATGCTACAACTAATATGCTACTGTAGTACTACTACAAGTAGAAGTTTATAGAGTACTTTCTCTATAAGTTACCTACATTTGAACTTAAATGTACTGGTGAGTCTCATATGCAAAATTTGCCACAGAACCAAAAATCACAGAGCTGGTAAATAAAATCAGGTTTCAAACCTAGATTCTCTGATTTCAGATATTTTCACAAGCACCTGCTTCTTTTCAACATTTCCTTTAATAGCAGAAATGTATAAATCTATTATTATACTGTGATGGGCCTAGTTGACATATTTAAGGTAAGTTTTGTAACTTTCCCATCAGCCTTTCTTCACTGTTTAAAAATTCACTTATTATTGTCACCTACTGTCCTTCCCATGTCCTAGAATCTGAGGTAAGCTGGCAAAGATGTGGAGCTCCTAAAATCGTACTGCACCATCTTCAGGCTTTAACTGGGTCTCCCAAGGACAACATTAAGTCCTTATGAAGATACTGGCCTGTTCTCTGATGCAGAATGGGTACCATGTACATCAGGAGGAAGCCTGTCATCTTGGTCCATGGGCGATCTGAAACATCTGACTGCTGCTGTTGCTGCTGCTAAGTCGCTTCAGTCGTGTACAACTCTGTGCAACCCCATAGATGGCAGCTCACCAGGCTCCCCCATCCCTGGGATTTTCCAGGCAAGAGTACTGGAGTGGGTTGCCATTGCCTTCTCCAGAAACATCTGACTAGAAGTGCCTAAATTCATACAGTATGTATTGATAAAAGTGATTTTTAGGGTTCTGTAATTCAATAGACTCTGTTATTTCTGACTCTCTCTGCAGACTAATCCTTACATTTTTTTCATGGGAACAGATAACCAGACTTGGGTGAGAGAATTCATTCTCCTTGGCCTGTCCAGTGACTGGGCCACTCAGGTCGCTCTCTTCGTCCTGTTCGCAGTCACTTACCTGCTGACCATGCTGGGGAACGTCCTCATTGTTCTTCTGATCAGACTGGACAGCCGACTCCACACTCCCATGTATTTCTTTCTCACCAACCTCTCCCTTGTTGATGTCTCCTATGCCACGAGCATCGTTCCTCAGATGCTGGTGCATTTTCTTTCAGGACATAAAGGGATCCCCTACGTGAGCTGTGCAGCCCAGTTATTCTTCTCCCTGGGCCTGGGTGGCATTGAGTTTGTTCTCCTGGCCGTGATGGCCTATGACCGCTATGTGGCTGTGTGCGACCCCCTGAGGTACTCGGTCGTCATGCACGGAGGGCTCTGTGCTAGGCTGGCTGTCACATCCTGGGTCAGTGGCTCTGTCAACTCTCTCATGCAGACCACCATCACCTTTCAATTGCCCATGTGCACGAACAAGTATATCGATCATATATTCTGTGAACTCTTAGCTGTGGTCAGGCTGGCCTGTGTGGACACCTCCTCCAACGAGGTGGCCATCATGGTTTCTAGCATTGTGTTGCTGATGACACCTTTCTGCCTGGTCCTCCTGTCCTACATCAAGATCATCTCCACCATCCTAAAGATCCAGTCCACAGAGGGGAGAAAGAAAGCCTTCCACACCTGCGCCTCTCACCTCACAGTGGTTGTCCTTTGCTATGGTATGGCCATTTTCACTTACATCCAGCCCAGTTCCAGCCCTTCTGTGCTTCAGGAGAAGCTGATCTCTGTCTTTTATGCCATTTTGACACCCATGCTGAACCCAGTGATTTACAGTCTAAGGAATAAGGAGGTGAAGGGGGCCTGGCAGAAACTGCTAGGGCAATTATCTGGATTATCATTGAAACTGGCAGCTTGATGAATAATGAGCATCACTTGGAAAAGAGAGCTTTGCCTGTGAATTCTCCCACTTAACTCTGCTATGAAGCATTAACTGCATTACCCTGGCAACTAGGAATGTGATGAGAAAATGTGTACTGGTTATGCAGAGTAGGCGGCTGAAGAGTTAGGTTAAGGTATTTAATGCAGGAACATTTTATATCACAGCAGGATGTTCAGAGAAATTAAGCACTACGGTAAGAGAACTTCTACTACTTGCTTGGTCTCCATTCATGTGAACTGATAATATTTTTTAAAATGTCATTTGCTATCTTGATTGGTCATATTGTTTGTAATCATGAGTCATAAATCTTACTTTGGACAGAGGTGAAGGGGGCCTGGCAGAAGCTTCTAGGACAATTATCTGGATTAACGTCAAAATTGGCAACTTGATAAGTCATGAGCATCACTTAGATGAAAGAGCTTTGCCTGTGAATTCTCCCACTTAACTCTGATATGAAGCTTCAAATTCATTACCCTGGCAACCAGGAATTGGAGCTGCTGGGTAGGAGACTAATTAGTTGGGTATGAGTTTGGGACATGGGCATATCTCTATGTCATGGCAACATGTTTAGAGAATAAAGCACTACTATAATAGAACTGCTCTCCATTCATATGACCCTAGAATAATGAAAAAAAATGCCATGTTTTGCTTTATAATTTTGTTTGTAATCATAGGCCTATTCATGAATCTTACTTTGGACTATTTGTTCTTTTTTTAAATTTAGAAATATGTACTTTGACTTCCAAATGCATAACTCTTTTAAAAACCAGGTGACCCACTCAAATGACTAAAATTAAGAATACTGGTAGTGCTGAGTTCTGGTACAGATATGGAGCAACGTGAACTCATTGCTGTTAAGAGCATAAAGTGGCAATTTCTGTTAAGGATATAAAGTGGCAATTTTTAATAAAATTAACCATATGCTTACCACATGACCCAGCAAATTTCTTCTTAGGAATCTTCCCAAGAAAATGAAAATTGTCTACAAAATGACTTGTGTATAAATATTCATAGTATTTTTTCTTGTAATATCACTGGTCCTTATTAATCAAAAATTTTTTACAGCTTTATTGTGTTTTCATTGGGAACAAAAGCATTTTTACCTTTTAGACTCACTAAAAATAATGTGTGGGATATATATCCATATCCAGTAATTATATGAATTACTGTTCTGAGGAAAGTGTTGCTATCAAGCTGATTAAAAATGTTTTTGAGCTTGACCTTTGAGATCTGGAGATAAAACCCAACCTTTGGGTCCCAGAGGCGACTCAGAAGAACAGTCAAGTAAAGGTCTTGTTTTAATACGACTAAAGGTGAATATACACATGGCTAGGATTGGCCCAGGAACAGCTACATTTCAAACTCTTTCTGATAGTAATATGAATTACTAATGTAATTACTCTCATTAATTTAACCTCACAGTTTATGAAGAATTTGACAGGATACCATTTAAATGTTGAAACTCTCCAACCTCTGAAAAATATATTCACTCTTTTCCTAGACTGTAGACACAAAATAGGCACATAAAATTTGACATAATGTATAAAAATTTTAAGATGTATTTAATCTAATTAAGAAAGCTTCCTCATCCAATACCGATGTAAAATAAGACAGACTTAATTTGGTGAACCTAGATGGTCGAGTCAGCTGTGCAGATGTCAGCTTCCCGTCTCCATAGAAACACCTTCTTCCATCCTTCCTCCTTCACACAGCAGGGCCCCAGCTCATCATTGTAAATCTACTGAGCTGAATTAGAGTAGACCTCACCTCTGAGAGAAGGCCTAAAGAGGGAAAAGTAGTAATTGTACAGGAAGTAAAGGGAAAGGGGGGGAAAGAATACGATAGCAGCTCATCTTCATGCTCCCTTGAAGACTTCTCAAAGTTCTTTCTTCCACTGTCTCTTCTTTGAGTCAGTTGATGTGCAGTTCTTCTACTTGTGAACACACAATCTCAGTGTTCAAGCAGAGTTGATATTTAATTGTACCTTAAAAAGAGAAAGGGTCCAAGTGGAGACCAGAAAAGTAAGGGAAAGTTATCCAGATGACCACAGTCCAAACCACGGTGCAGACAGCCTGGGAGAGGTGCAGAGCTGGGAGAGCATGGAAGTTCAGAAATGTCCCAAAGCCTCACTTGCAGCGCGGAGAAGATAGAAGATCGAGGCATAGTGAGGGTGAAGCAGACAGGTAGGAAGTGTCAGGGTACAGAGGGCACTGATGCAGGATTATCTTTACACTTCATCTGAAGCCAGTGGGGAGCTAGTAGAAGAAAATTAATGGAAAATACAAGTATACGCACATCAGTTATACACACGACGCTTAAGGGGAATTTCTATGCCTGGTTGAGATATCTGTGACGCTTCTGCAGTCTTCATCTCACGGCCCCTTTGCCTTCACCAGCCTCCACTTTGCTTGTCACCCCTTCTCCCAGCTTCAAGGTCAGCAGCACTGTAAACCTTTCTCTGAGTCTGATCCTCTGCCTCCGTTTGCCTTGAGCACAGTTTGTGTGCTGTGCTTAGTCGCTTAGTTGTGTCCAGCTCTTTGCAACCGCAAGGGCTACAGCCTGCCAGGCCCCTCTGTCTATGGGGATTCTCCAGGCAAGAATACTGGAGTGGGTTGCCATGCCCTCTTCCAGGGGATCTTCCCAATCCAGGGCTCAAACACAGTTTACCATATTTTAATTTTTTAGCACAGTTTACCATATTTTTATTTGTATGTATTTATTTTAGAAACTTTTTATTTTTTAATTCTTTATTTTCATTTGGAAGATAATTGCTTTACAATATTGTTTTGGTTTCTGCCATACATCAGCATGAATCAACCATAGGTATACATATGTCCCCTCCCCCATGGACCCCTCTCCCACCCCATCCCACCTTTCTAGGTTCTGCCTCCATTTCACATCTCTTTCTGTTGTCTCTGTTCCCAGCATTGTGCTCTCTTAAAGATCCATCTTACTACATAGGACCCCTAAGATTATCCCGAATACCCTGTATGTTAATATCCTTAATTTAAAACATGTGCAAGTAACTTTTAACATAAAAGGCAGCATATTCACACATTCTGAGAATCAAGGCAAAGACATCTTCAGGAGGTCGGTCATTACTTAGCTTATCACAGAACCTATTCAGATTGGACACTTAGTTTTTCCCCATGACCCCAGTAATCTTCAATAGCGCTCTTACTTTTTGATGTGATATAATATACAGTCCTATCTTTTAGGAATTATTTCTTCAAGAACCCCTGAAGAATTTGATTATCATTTCTTGNCTATTCAGATTGGACACTTAGTTTTTCCCCATGACCCCAGTAGTCTTCAATAGCGCTCTTACTTTTTGATGTGATATAATATACAGTCCTATCTTTTAGGAATTATTTCTTCAAGAACCCCTGAAGAATTTGATTATCATTTCTTGAAATGTAGGTCTGCTGGAAAATATTCATTCAGGTTTGTTTATTTGAAAAGATCTTTATTTCTCCTTCATTCTCAAAAGACATTCTCTCTACACAAAGAATTCTTTGATGACAGCCCCCCCCTCCACTCACCACCACTGCCTCAGACTCTAACTTTATCCCTCCATGTCTTCTGTATTGCATAGTTTTTGAGAAGCATTCTATTTTCAGTTCTACTTCTGTATTTGATGTAACTTTATTTTGGGCTCCCTTCTAGATCTCCACTTTATTTTTACCTTTTAGATAGAATATCATATGTCCACATTTTTGTTTTTCCTTATTTTGCTGAATTTCTTGGTTTAGTGCTGTCAATTTCTTTCATATTTTTTTTCAGTCACTCTCATCTTCAACTGTTTCTTGTATTCTCTATCTCTGTTTTTCTGTTGGGATTTTCCAATTTCACATATGTTAGCTTGTTTGCTATTGTCCCACAGCCCTTGAAAGAGTCTTTTCTCTTTTTATCGTTATAATTTTTTCCTCTTTGTGCTTCAGTTTTGCTAATTTCTATCGGTTCATCTTTTTTCTTAATTGATCATTTTTTGATTCTATTGAGTCTGATCATAAGCAATCGTTAGTTCTTTGACTATGTCCTTCACACCTAGCATTTCAACTTAATTTCTCTGTGTAGTTTTCAGTTCGATATTGAAATTTCTCAAGAATTTATGACAATGTTTATCTTTTCTTTTAGACCTTTTAACTTATTTGTGAGTCTTATTTTAAACCCCTGTGCGAAAGTTGCTGTAATCCAAAAATATCTGATTTTCTTCTGTTAACCTTTTATTCAGTGACATTTACATTTTTTTTTGCCTCTTCCTCTGACCTTTAATTTAGATTTACAGCTTATGTTTTTCACATAGTATAATAGAATCTAACATAAATACTATAATGCTTTGAAATGGACACATTTCTTCAGTTTGACACTTGTTTTATAGATAGTATGGGAATCAACACAGTCATGGGATGAGCTGGGTTTGAGTTTTGTGTTTCTGTGGTGATTGGTGGTTGGAGAGTTCCTTCTGCTCACTGCAGGGGCTGTGATTGCCTTCTCTTAGACCTGCACCAGGAAGAAGGCTTTCTCTGGTTTTCCACTTTCCTGCAAACGTTCTTTGCAAGGACTGTCCTAAATCTGGAGAAAACATTGAGGATTGGGGGAACTCTTCTTTTTGCTGTGGCTCTCAGCCGTTCTGTACTCACCACATCCCACGCTTGAACTTTAGCAATTTGTTGAATCAATTTTCACTCACTAGTTTGGTGGCCTATTTTCCTTCCATACTGTGACCCATGTAAGTCAGAGCTCACATCCTATCTTTTCCTGGATGGACTTAGCCTTTTTGAGATTTATGCTATTTGGCTGCCCTGCAATCTCAGTTAACCAGTGGTTTCATGCGTAGTTACGATTTTGTAGTTCACTGAAACAGTCTTGTTTTAAGGTGGAACTAGTGCTCTTTCTAGCTTTCTGAAACCTAAGTGGAAGCTAGAATAATCTCAACTAATTAACTTGTTTTTTTTTTAGAGCAGTGTTAAATTCACAGTAAAGTTAGGCAGAAAGTGCGAAAAATTCCCACATATGCCCTCCTGCTCTCTCCACCCCTCAATACACACACAACCTTCCTAGTATAACCAATTTGCATCAGAATGGTATATTTTTATTTTACTTTATCACTTAAAAATTTTTGGTGCTTTAATTATCTTTAAAACTGAGGCATAACTGACATACAACATTATATTGGCTTCAGTTGTACAATGTAGTGATTCAGTGTTTGTATATATTGCAAAATGATTACCGCAATAAGTGCAGTTACCATCACTATGCTGCCGCTGCTGCTAAGCCGCTTCAGTCATGTCCAACGCTGTGCGCCCCCATAGACGGCAGCCCGCCAGGCTCCCCCGTCCCTGGGACTCTCAGGGCAACATAGGTAGTTACGAAATGTTTTTCTTGATTGAGTTATGGGTATCAAACTATCCTTGAATTTCTGAGATGATCGTGGTGCATGACTCTTTTTAATATATTCATGTGTTTCTTTCTCAGCAACCTCTCTGTTGCTGATGTCTCTATACCACAAGCATTGTTCCTTAGATGCCGGTACATTTTTTTGAGGAACATCAAGTAATTCCACATAGGACCTGTGCAGCCCAGTTATTTTCCTCGCTAGGTTTGGGTAAGTTTTGGATTTTCCCTCAGCAGTGATGGCCTATGATCACTATGTGGCAGTGTGTGATTCCAAGTTACTGATGAAGAAGACAGTCCTAAAGGAATATACTGTATGATTTTACTTATATATAATTCTTGAAATGTTAAAATTATGGATCGAGAGAACAGATGGTAATAACTAGAGGTTAAAAGGAGACACGCTAGTAAAGTAATGCTTAAAATTCTCCAAGCCAGGCTTCAGCAGTACGTGAACTGTGAACTTCCAGATGTTCAAGCTGGTTTTAGAAAAGGCAGAGGAACCAGAGATCAAATTGCCAACATCCGCTGGATCATGGAAAAAGCAACAGAGTTCCAGGAAAACATCTATTTCTGCTTTATTGACTATGCCAAAGCCTTTGTGTGGATCACAATAAACTGTGGAAAATTCTGAAAGAGATGGGATTACCAGACCACCTGACCTGCCCCTTGAGAAATCTGTATGCAGGTCAGGAAGCAACAGTTAGAACTGGACATGGAACAACAGACTGGTTCCAAATAGGAAAAGGAGTACGTCAAGGCTGTATATTGTCACCCTGGTTATTTAACTTCTGTGCAGAGTACATCATGAGAAACGCTGGGCTGGAAGAAGCAGAAGCTGGAATCAAGATTGCTGGGAGAAATATCAATAACCTCAGATATGCAGATGACACCACTCAATGCAGAAAGTGAAGAAGAACTAAAAAGCCTCCTGATGAAAGTGGAAGAGGAGAGCAAAAAAGTTGGCTTAAAGCTCAACATTCAGAAAACGAAGATCATGGCATCTGGTCCCATCACTTCATGGGANCAGATATGCAGATGACACCACTCAATGCAGAAAGTGAAGAAGAACTAAAAAGCCTCCTGATGAAAGTGGAAGAGGAGAGTGAAAAAGTTGGCTTAGAGCTCAACATTCAGAAAATGAAGATTATGGCATCTGGTCCCATCACTTCATGGGAAATAGATGGGGAAACAGTGGAAACAGTGAGAAACTTTATTTTTCTAGGCTCCAAAAATCACTGCAGATGGTGACTGCAGCCATGAAATTAAAAGACGCTTACTCCTTAGAAGGAAAGTTATGACCAACCTAGACGGCATAGTAAAAACCAGAGACATTACTTTGCCAACAAAGGTCCGTCTAGTCAAAGCTATGGTTTTTCCAGTGGTCATGTATGGGTGTGAGAGTTGGACTATAAAGAAAGCAGAGTGCCGAAGAATTGATGCTTTTGAACTGTGGTGTTGAAGAAGACTCTTGAGAATCCCTTGGAGTGCAAGGAGATCCAACCAGTCCATCCTAAAGGAGATCAGTCCTGGGTGTTCATTGGAAGGACTGATGTTGAAGCTGAAACTCCAATACTTTGGCCACCTGATGTGAAGAGCTGACTCATTTGAAAAGACCGTCATGCTGGGAAAGATTGAGGGCAGGAGGAGAAGGGGACAACAGAGGATGAGATGGTTGGATGGCATCACCGACTCGATGGACATGAGTCTGGGTGGACTCTGGGAGTTGGTGATGGACAGGGAGGCCTGGCGTGCTGCGGTTCATGGAGTCGCAGAGTCAGACACGACTGAGCGACTGAACTGAACTGAATTGAAAGGCTGGACAGAAACAGATGTGGCTCTAAGAGGACAACATGAAGGATTCTTGTGGTGATGGAAATGTTCTGTGTCTTGACTGTATCAATGCCAATATATTGTGACCTTGTATTACTACATTATCATATTATTCATACCACATGACTATAATTACATTATTACCTTGTTTATCATACTATCTTATGATATTGCACTGTAGCTTTGCAGGATGCTTCCCTTGTGAGAAACTGGTAAATCACTATAAGCAGCACTTCTGTGTTATTTCTTATGACACATTAATCTATAATCTCTATAAATATAAACTTTAATTAAAATAAAATTTGAAGAAGTGTAGAAGTTTCATCCTTCTTTGTCAAGATTTTTGGACGACCTTATTGCTTTTCCGTTTTTTTTTTTTTTTAATTAGTAAAACTCCCTTTGTCAATTTATTGTTGATTTAGACTTTTTTCATATAAATGTAATTTAATGGTTTATAGGTGATTATCTTAATTTTTAAATAATTTAAAGGTGACTTCCCATTTACAGTTGTTACAAAATATTGGCTATATTCCTCATGTTGTGCAGTATATCCTTAAGCCTATCTTACAGCCAATGATTTGTACCTCCTTTTCTTCCACCCTTATATTGCCCCTCCCTATTGGTAATCACTGGGCTATTCTCTATATCCACGAGACTACTTATTTTTTGGTACATTCACTAGTTTGTTGTATTTTTTAGATTTTGCAATAAGTCACATGATGCAATATTGTTTTTTGCTGTCTGACAACTTAGCATAATTCTCTTCAAGACCATCCATGTTGCTACAGTCGCAAAATTTTATTTTTTTTTATGGCTTAGTAGTATTCCATTGTGTATATATACATATACAGCACATCTTCTTTATCCATTTATCTGTGGATGGACACTTAGATTGCTTCCATATCTTGGATTTTTAAATCTGCCTAAGTGATGCTATCACTTTTGGAGCTTAAGTAGTATCATGAGACATGTACTAGAATGTCTGTCATACTGGCCATGCTCACAGAACCAGTTAGACTGCACATACATCAGGGGACTGAAGCACATCTCTCCATTTCTAGAAGAAGAAATAAGGGCATCTGGTGTTCAAAGGGGGAGAACTGGTATTTACACTAGATTTAGATGCAGCCCCAGTCAGTTCTTCCTAGATTGGGACACTGAAGGCTAAAGTTTGTTTTGGGTTGTAGGAGAACATCCTAAAACCTCAGTGAGCTGGCTTCTGTGACTTTTTAGAATGACCTAGGGCTGTAATGAAGATGTTGGTGGGAGAAGGATGGAGAACAGCCTTCCACAGGGGGCAGGGCAGCATGGAGGCCCTGCCCTTGTGAATTGGGAGTGGGGCACCAATTATCACTCTAATGCACAGGGCCCCTGAGGGGAATCTGTTGGCCCTATGTTGCCAGTGAAGCTGGTGCCAAAGCTCATTAGGTTTGCGTTGGAGCTGTTTTTGGAGCTCTTGTCAACTTCCTCCCGGTAGTGTCCCTCACAGTCGCAATTGGTCCCAGGTGACTTACTGGAACCCAAGGAATTTGGGTGTATCTATTCTATATGGTCCCTCCCTTTGTTGGAGGAGAAAACTCTTTACATCAACGTAGACACAGATGGTAGCATAAGTGTGTATCGTGTCAGATACTGATTAATGTTTGAGAGTCAGCAGCAGCATGTGGGAGTGTGGGTTTAGAAGATATAGAAACAGAAGTGAGGTGACTTTTTAGAAACTTTGGGTCAAGGATATGTAACATGACTGGTGAAATTGGTCACCCTAAGTATTGCTGCAAATGTATTAAAATAACTGCTTTGCTTAAGTTTTAGGCTTATGTACATTTTTTTCCGCAGGCTTCTCAACTCAAAGGTTTAGTACTGACATAAAGATGAAGTCAGGGAAGCCCAGAAGTATAAAATTTTTAGTTAGGTATTGATATTAAACAGCAGATAGCAGGTATATTATATTAGATTTCCGGAAAAGATAACTGTCAATTGCTTAAAGCCTCATGTTTCAATTTTTCTAAAGGCTTTTGTACCCAAGATATAATCTTCCTTTTTAATAACAAATAAATTAAGATTTAAGACACTTAATGGCTTCTGCAGAGACCCTAGGAGCTGAAGACAGTGAACTGGAGTTAGGCTCTAGGTCTCCCAGCTCTTCCCAGGCTTGTTTCCTCAAGAATTGTCTGTAGAGACTGCACTGTGGAGATTTGGAGGCAGCTGGAGTTACCCTTCAAAAGAAAATCTTAGTGTTAGCAACAGGGGCAAAGACAAGAGACGAAAATAAGGTGAGAATTTGTCCATTGAGGCTGTAATGAAATGTATCACCAAAGGTGAATGTCAGGGTTGCACATGTTTGAGAAACGGGGTCTCATAATTGGTCTAAGATTGTGTGAAGTCAGGTCACCAAATCAGATTGGAAGGAGATCATAGGACTTGAACAAGAATACATTAAGTGTTCTTTCAGTGTGTCAAACCCGTCTTTGAGGTATCAGCCACCCTGAAGACCGGGGGCTCTCTGTTTCTGTAGAGTAAGATGACGCAAATATTCCTTCTCAGGTATGATATGCTCGCTGTCTACATCAAGCAACTCTTCAGTCGTGAGCCAGAGATAATTTCTCTAAATGAAAGTATGGACAGTGTCTATGAAAGTGTCTGTGGACACTTCAGCTTTATAGAGGTATGGGCGCTGAGTCATTTTGATCAACATGAACGAAACACGTCTGCAGGTTGTGAGAGCTACCTTAATGTGTTTTTGTATTCAGGATTCTTACTTGTTCCAAGCAAGTTTGTCAAGAATGCCAACATTGAAGATCAAATAGCTTTACGCTTAAATAAACACATTTTTTTACTTCAGTGAATCACAACTGAATGAAGTTGAACTTTTTAATTTGTTGTTAAGCCATGTAAAATGAGTTGCACTGGGAATCTGAAAACTAATTTTCTTTTTATTTCTCTGTCATAGAAGGCATTTTGGTTGTATTTGCTGTCAGTATTAATAACTGGACTAATGGGACAAGGCACATGGAGATACTTTTACCTAGGGTCACCAAAGGGTATGTTTTAACAACGAATAATTGGTCTTTGCTCTCCAAACCTCATAGCTGATTTTCCTTTAGCTTCTGTATCATTCCTCATCCCTTCTCCATTTGTAAGGGTTTCAGTTTTCCTTCTTGCATCATCTATTTTAAAGAGTTACAAGATCAAGTAATTCACATTTTAAAACCCCCATTTTATGCTAATTATATCTAAAAAATTCAGGATCATATCAACAGAAAAGGAATAAATTACTAATATTTGAGTTTCAAGCATTCATGATTGGGCAAGTGGGAGATAATTTATAACAGAATATTTCAATGGCACCTTCATATTATATCACTTACTGTGTCACAATAATTTCCCTACGTCCACCACAGACCATAAAGCAGAGGCATGAAGAACTCCTTCCTTTGTGATGCTCATGTCTAAGATGAACCACAGGGTTCATTTGTCATTACTCTGTCTTGAGCAGGTAGCTTGGATTATTTATTTTTGACTAGACAAAGAAAATGCAAAACATTCTGAGAGGTGTAGTTGTGTAATATGAGGAAGATATGGCCTAAAGCATGTAAAATAGCTCCTTATCATTAAAGAAGCATTGCGTGTGTGTATGCGAATAGCCCTAAAGGACCATTAGGTACCTGCAGGGAGATAAATCAGCTAGAGTTGGGACAAATACTGAAAAAAGAACACAGACTGTCTTGTGGGGAAGGAAGCATTAACAAGACCAACTCTTAACTGTGTTTATCTTCAAAGCTGGCTTTTGAACAAGAGCTGTGTTCCTGGTTCCATGTGAGGGTTTTGCTCTGTTGTTTCTATTAAGAAAATAATTATTTTGTGGGACTAAATACCCACAAAAGTCCATTTTACCTGTTAACATCAATGAACAACACATGTTTACAGATAGCATCAAATCCCTAGAATCTGTTTAGAGTTGAGAATACCAAGCTTTAGCTTTCTGGCATCAAGCATTTAGATATACACACTCTATCTGCCAGTTATTTAATTGTGCATCCTGAGACCTACTAGGAATCTAGCTCTATTTAGCTGAAAGTTGATCCAAGGTAACACTAACGTTGGAGACAGTGTTCATTGCAGGTATGTGAAAACCATCAGACAAGTCCGTTTCCCTCCTTTATTCAGCTATACATTTACAGATGTTATTTCTATATTCTTAGTCTGCCAGGAGACTTAAAAGGGTTTCCATGACTGTAGAAAACAGGAATATTTTGATATCAATTATTTTGAATTTAAATTATTTTAAAATCAAGGAAATTGCCTATATAGATAGATGTATATATATATATATATACACACACACACACACACACACACATTGATGGGTTAAAAATAAATAGCTGACATATCCATGAAAGGTATTTAAGTATTAACAGGTTATTTTAGTAAAATGCTTTGTCCTAAAAAGCATGCATGATAATGAATGCTAAAATTAATAAAAAACATGTCAGGTTCTAATGAATGAGTATTCAGACACTCCATGCCCATGATGTTCTTAATTCTGTAAGTACTTATACATCATAAGATTTGTTTGTGCATAAAAGAGGTATATTTGTATTTTAGGACAACCAGCTGATGATGAGTGTAAGGTGAAGTGCAGTGAGGGAAGTATGTTTGTTTCTCTCCAAGGGAGGAGCTTAGGTTACAGCCAGTACCTATTTTGTTAAAGTCCTGCCACCAGTAATAGTTCAAAAAGTAACTTCTTCATAAATTGTTTACATTTGACCTTAAATACACATACTAATTAGAAAATACGATCACATTCTCTACATAAAAGTTTAAATCTCTAACCCAATCACACACCTGGTAAGTTACGAAAACAAGATTTAACTTCAGATCTCTCCATGAGACACTAGCCTTGTTTGTACTATCTGTGTGCCACTTCTGAATGTTTTTTTTGGTATATTATTTATTCATTTCCTCATGTTTGGTGTAGCAGATTTATGTAGGGTTATCCTTGACTTCGAAACATGTTTATCAGCATTGTTTATCAACTTACCTCTCATTATCACTTACCATCCCCTCTTGTCCTGGAAACTAGTGTAAATTGGAAGGACATAAAATTGCACTGCATTATTGCCAGGCTATGAAGAACTCCCTCAGACCATTCTATGCTTTAGAAGGCAATGGCTTGCATTACTTATGTGGAGTAGATATAATGCATACCAGAATCAGGCCTGACATCTTGGCCGAAAACACTCTAAAACATCTGGCTAAGGCTGGAAGGTTGAATACAGTAAGCATTCTTGTAAGAAGTTATTCTTACAGTTAATTCAACAGCTTCTACAATTTTTGTCTCTCTCTGCAGATTAATAACCTCACATTTTTTTAAATGGGAACAGATAACCAGACTTGGGTGAGAGAATTCATTCTCCTCGGCCTGTCCAGTGACTGGGCCACTCAGGTCGCTCTCTTCGTCCTGTTCGCAGTCACTTACCTGCTGACCGTGCTGGGGAACGTCCTCATTGTTCTTCTGATCAGACTGGACAGCAGACTCCACACTCCCATGTATTTCTTTCTCACCAACCTCTCCCTTGTTGATGTCTCCTATGCCACGAGCATCGTTCCTCAGATGCTGGTGCATTTTCTTTCAGGACATAAAGGGATCCCCTACGTGAGCTGTGCAACCCAGTTATTCTTCTCCCTGGGCCTGGGTGGCATTGAGTTTGTTCTCCTGGCCGTGATGGCCTATGACCGCTATGTGGCTGTGTGCGACCCCCTGAGGTACTCGGTCGTCATGCACGGAGGGCTCTGTGCTAGGCTGGCCGTCACATCCTGGGTCAGTGGCTCTGTCAACTCTCTCATGCAGACCACCATCACCTTTCAATTGCCCATGTGCACGAACAGGTATATTGATCACATATCCTGTGAAATCCTAGCTGTGGTCAGGCTGGCCTGTGTGGACACCTCCTCCAACGAGGTGGCCATCATGGTTTCTAGTATTGTGTTGCTGATGACACCTTTCTGCCTGGTCCTCCTGTCCTACATCAAGATCATCTCCACCATCCTAAAGATCCAGTCCACAGAGGGGAGAAAGAAAGCCTTCCACACCTGTGCCTCTCACCTCACAGTGGTTGTCCTATGTTATGGCATGACCATTTTCACTTACATCCAGCCCAGTTCCAGCCCTTCTGTGCTTCAGGAGAAGCTGATCTCTGTCTTCTATGCCATTTTGATGCCCGTACTGAACCCCATGATTTACAGTCTAAGGAATAAGGAGGTGAAGGGGGCCTGGCAGAAGCTTCTAGGACAATTATCTGGATTAACGTCAAAATTGGCAACTTGAATTATGAGCATTACTTAGAGAAAAGAGCTTTGCCCGTCACTTAATTCTGATATGAAGAATTAACTGCATTGCCCTGGCAACCAGGAAGGTGATGACAGAACATGTACTGGTGATGCTGGGTAGGAGGCTGAGTGGTTCGGCTGAGGTGTGGGATGTAAGGGTGTTTTTATGTCACAGCAGGATGTTCAGAGAAATTAAGCACTGCTGTGACAGAACTTCCCACACTTCATCTCCATTCACTTAACCCAAAATTAATGGAAAAAATAATTTGTTATTGTGAAATATCATATTTTTGTAATCGTGGATCTATTAATAGCTCTTACTTTGGACCACTTGTTCTTATTCATCTAAAATTTGTACAAGGTTATTATGTTTCCATTGGGAACAAAAACATTTTCACATTTTAGACTTATTGGAAATAACACATGGAGTATGTGTCCGCATCTAGAAATTTTGTAAATTGCTATTCTGAGGTGAATGTTGTTATCAAGGCTGATTAAAATGTTTTATGCAGAGCCTCTGATATGTGGACATAAAGCCTTGTCTGAGTGCTGGAGGTAACTGAGTGGAAGAATCAACTAAAGGTCTGTTACACAGAAAGGGTGTAACTAAACGTGTTTGTACACATGGCTATTACTGACCAAGGAGATGCTAAATTTTAACCTCTCCTTGATATTATACAAACAATTTAAGAGGAATTTTAATGCATACCTAAGGGGTGAAAGTGAAGTCAAGTGAAGTCGCTCAGTCGTGTCTGACTCTTTGCGACCCCATGGACTGTAGCCCACCAGGTTCCTCTGTCCATGGGATTTTCCAGGTAAGAGTACTGGAGTGGGGTGCCGTTTCTTTCTCCAGAGGATCTTCCCGAACCAGAGATTGAACCCGGGTCTCCCGCATTGTAGGCAGACGCTTTACTGTCTGAGCCACCAGGGAAGCCTAAAGGGTACCATTCACATATTAAAACTGTCCAATCTCTGAACAAATAATTTAATTCTTTCTCTAGGGTTAGATAGAAAATCAGCATGTAATATTTGAAATATTGTGTAAGATACCAAAGATGTAGTTTATCTATGAAAAGACAGATTCCTCAAACACAACTAATATAAAATAAGACACATTCAGTTTGGGAATCAAGATAGTTGAGTCAGCCGTGCCCATGTCAGCCTCCGGTCTCCATATAAACCCTTTCTCCCATCGCTCCTCCTCACACAGTGCAGGGCCCTAGTTATAAATCTGCTGGGTTTAGAATAGTCTGGAGCAGACCTCACCTCTAACAGAAAGCCTAAATAAGGTAAAGGCGGGGAAGAAGTAATTGTGTAAAGAATGGGAAGGGGAGAAAGACCATGGTAGCAGGTCATCTTCATGCTTCTGAAGACCTCTCAGAGGCCTTTCTTCCCTTGTCTCTTCTTTAAGTCAGGTGATAGGCAGTTCTTCCACTTGTGGACAAAGCTCAGTGATCGAGCAGAGTTGAAGGCCCATTTAATATTGAATTTTACAGAAAGTAATTTAGACCTATAATTTGTATTTTAGGCAAGCATCCCCAAACATGCCAATATCAGTGGGCTAAAGCTCTCTTGCTGTTAATTAAGGAATGTTAATGGAGTGTATACTCTGTGTATGACCGTGAACTGTTTTTGAGACACAGCAATTAACATGATGCATTTCTGGCGGTAACATGATCCTAGAGCAAAGATGACAAATGATGAAGCAAAATACGACGTAGTAAGTGTCACAGAGAAAACAAGCCTCCAGGGGTCATTTCAGGAGTCTTCTGTATGAAAGGACCAGAACAGGTCCAATTGGAGACCAGATAAGTGAGGAAAAGTTACTCAGAGGACAACAATCCATATGAAGATGCAGACAACCTGTGAGAGTCTCAGAACTGGGAGAGCATGGAAGTTCAGAAAAGTCCCAAAGCCTCGCTTGCAGGGCAGAGAAGACAAGCTGTGGAGGGTGCAGCAGGCAGGTCACGAGGGGTCAGAGTATGAAGGGCACCGATGCCACACTGTCTGTCAACTTTATTGAGAGCAATGGCAGCTAGTAGAGGCTTTTAAGCAGGGGCATGGCTTGATACAATTTACATTTTTGAATCATCATTTTTGCAAAAGAGTCAAAGGAGAAAAAAAGAGACCAGGAGACCATCTAGGGGCCTGCTCTAGTGACCCTATTGAGACATAAAATGAATCTGTACTCAGACTGTGGCAATGGACAAAGAGAAAAGTAAAATCACATGATAAAAGAGATTTCAGAGGACTATTTCCTGTTTTCTTCTATTAGAGTTTTCTGTGGATCCACCTCCTCTAACATGTCATAATCCTGTGTATGAATGTTCTATAAATTGTGGAGTAAAGTACAAAATTTACCACCATGAAACGCTATATAAAATGGTAGGAGGTGTGATGAAAGGAGAAAATTAGTGAAAAATACAAGTATACACATGTCAGATATACGCATGACAGTTCAAGAAGGAGGATATCTGAGGATGCTGCTCCTCATTTCTTTGTTTGGTTGATATACTTGTGAGTCTTCTCCACTCCTCATCCCATGCCCCCCTTGCCTTCACCAGCCTCCACTTCTTTGCTTGCCACCCCTTTTCCCAGCTTCAAGGTCAGCGGCCCAGAAAACCTCTCTCTGAGTCTGACCCTCTGCCTCCATTTTTACACCTGTTTTTCTGTCTCTGCTCCCATCACTGTGCTCTCTTAAGGATCCTTCTTACACATGGGACCACTAAGATTATCTGGGATAGTCTCCACTTTAAGATCCTTCATTTAAAACGTCTAAGTTTTAACGTAAAAGGCAGCATATTCACACATTCTGAGAATCAGGACAAAGACATCTTCAGGGGGTCGATCAATACTCAGCCTATCACAGAATCTTTTCAGATTGGACACGGTTTTTCCACATGACCCTAGTAATCTTCAGTAGCTCCCACACTTTCTGATATGATGCAATATACAATCCCATTTTTTACATTTCCTGGTTTATAATGGGAATAATTTCAAGAAAGTCTGAAGAATTCCATCAACATTCCCTGTGACCTAGGACTGCTAGAAATGTACTCATTCATTTTGTTTGTCTTAAAGTACCTACATTTTTTCCTTCATTCAGAAATTATTTGTTCTTCATATAGAATTCTTTGTGACATCCTCTGCACTACCTCTCCCAGGCTCTGAAAATATCATTCACTTATCTTCTGCCTTGCACAGTTTCTGAGGAGAATTCCATTTTAATTTAGATCTCTGTCTTCTCTATGTGGGGTATCTTTTATCTCTGGCTACCTTCAGTGATTTCATTCTATTTTTGGCTTGAATACAATTAAAATGTCATGTGTTTATGTTTTTATTTTTTTAGTTATCCTGTTTGGCTGAGTTTCTTGGATTTGTGCTTTGATTTCATTCATTTTTTTTCCCCAAGCCATTATCTCCTTAGTATTTCTTGTACTTCTGTCTCTGTTTTCTGTTGGAATTTTCCAATTTCACATATGTTAGAGTGTTTTCTTGTCTTACAGCCCTGGGAGGCTCTTGACTCTGTTATCATTGTATATTTTTTTCTCCTTGTGCTTCACTTTTACTGATTTTTCTGGTTCATCTTTACTCTTACTGATTGTTTCTTGGCTCTATTAAGGCTATGCATAAGAAATCTTTGTTTCTGTGACTGTGTCTTTTCTGCTTAGCATTTCCATTTAATTCCTCCACGTAGTTTTCAATTCTCTATTGAAATTACTCAAGTGTTTATGAAAACATCCATCTGTTCCACTAGACCCTTTACTTCTTTATGAAAGTTACTTTAACCCCTGTGTGGTAGTTCCTATAATCAAAGTATATCTAATTCTGGTTTTTAAATTCTTTGTTCAGTACAGTATAATTTTCCTTGTCTTTTTCTCTGACCTTTAATTTTGATTGGCACCTGGGCATTTTGTGTGTACAATGAGATAAATAGTATTATCCTTTGAAATGGACCACATCTCTACTGTTTATCCTGTAGTCTTGTGTTATGAAGACTGTGGGAATCAATATATTCATGGGTAGAGCTGAGTTTGAATTTTGTGTTGTTAAAGTTATCCTTAGCACAACGACATGTTCAATTTTTTCTATTATTCAGTTCAGCTTAGTCACTCAGTCGTGTCCAACTCTTTGTGACCTGATGGACTGCAGCACACCAGGCTTCTCTGTCCGTCACCAACTCCCACAGCTTGCTCCAGCTCATGTCCAGCTAGTCGGTGATACCATCCAGCCATCTCATCCTCTGTCATCCCCTTTCCTCCTGCTTTCAACCTTTTCCAGCATCAGGGTCTTTTCCAGTGAGTCAGTTCTTCACATCAGGTGGCCAAAATATTGGAGTTTCAGCTTCAGCATCAGTCCTTCCAGTGAATATTTGGGACGGATCTCCTTTAGGATGAACTGGTTGGATCTCCTTGCAGTCCAAGGGACTCTCAAGAGTCTCTCCAACACCACAGTTCAAGAGCTTCAATTCTTCAGCATTCAACTTTCTTTATAATCCAATTCTAACATCCACACATGACTACTGGAAAAAACCATAGCTTTGATTGATGGACTTTGTTGGCAAAATGATATCTCTGCTTTTTAGGTTTATGCTGTCTAGGTTGGTCATAGCTCTTCTTCCAAGGAGCAAGCGTCTTTAATTTCATGGCTGCAGTCACCATCACAGTGATTTTAGAGCCCAAGAAGATAAAGTCTGTCACTGTTTCCATTGTTTCTCCATCTATTTGCTGTGTAGTCATGGGATCAGATGCCATGATCTTAGTTTTTTGAATGTTGAGTTTTAAGCTTGTGGGACATTTAGTCATTGGAGAGTTTTTCCAAGTGTCCCTGTTCCTCCCTTTGTCTTAAGTTACCCTGTGAGACTGCGCATCCAGAATGTCTTCCCCATGTCTGCTGCTGCTGCTGCTGCTAAGTCACTTCAGTCATTCCGACTCTGTGTGACCCCCAGATACGGCAGCCCACCAGGCTCCCCCATCCCTGGGATTCTCCAGGTAAGAACGCTGGAGTGAGTTGCCATTTCCTTCTCCAATGCATGAAAGTGAAAAGTGAAAGTTAAGTCGCTCAGTCATGTCTGACCCTCAGCGACCCCATGGACTGCAGCCCACCAGGCTCCTCCGTCCATGGGAGTTTCCAGGCAAGAGTACTGGAGTGGGGTGCCAACCCATGGTAAACTGCTGTTGCTTGTTTCTCAGTTGTTGCTAGTTTGGTGATGGAGGGACAACTCTCTGTTGTCTAGGATCTGTCTCAAGACTTAGGCACATCCTTTGTCCTCGTGTCTCAGGGTTGGGGCTTTCTTAGTGGTGAGAGAGTCAATTCCTAGGTAGCTTGATAAGAAGTCCAGGGTTCCCGAGGAGAAAGGGGTCTGGAGCCCTAGTGAAGGCGAAAGGCATCTGGGGCTCTCAAGGAGAAAAGGACAAACTTTCTTTTCTATGCTTTGTCTTAGTCAGTATAACAATGTATCTTGCTTGAGGACTTGTTTCTCCTTAACAAGAACCTTCTGACTAATCCTGGTGTTTTAGAATATACATTATGGGAGGGCTTCCCTGGTGGCTCAGACAGTAAATCATCTGCCTCCAATGTGAGAAACCTGGGTTTGATCCCTGGGTTGGGAAGATCCTTTGGAGAAGGAAATGGCAACCCACTCCAGTACTCTTGCCTGGAAAATTCCATGGATGGAGGAGCCTCATAGGCTACAGTCCATGGGATTGCAAAGAGTTGGACAAGACAGAGCAATTTCAAGATCTAAGAGAGATATTATGGGAGTGGGTCTTTTAGGATCTTTCTATTGTTAAGTTCTAATCCTGTTATCTGGTAAAATTTTTACAGTCTTGAGACATTCTTTTGATTAACTGTAATAACCAATTTAAAAAAGTATGTAACTCCCTTGCTAACACTAGCAAGGGGGCATTTTCCATCCCCCTTTTGATGTCTATGTCAGAAACTTTCTCTGTCCCTCTCCTTACTTTAATAAATCTCTGCTACACAAAAGCTCTTGAGTGATCAAGCCTGGTCCCTGGTCCTGAAGCTAAATCTTCTTTCAGTTTTGTTCAGTTCAGTTCAGTCGCTCAGTCGTGTCCGACTCTTTGCGACCCCATGAATCGCAGCATGCCAGGCCTCCCTGTCCATCACCATCTCCTGGAGTTCACTCAGACTCACGTCCATNCAAATATTCCCAGATTGTTCTCTTAGTTATTTGGTCTCAATGAAAAATGTGTTTAGAAAGCTACATATTCCACAAATTAGTTTGGGCTAAGAAGACCACGCGTTGGCTTCCTGATAGGAGTGGTGAGGGATGAAGGACATTCTCAGGCACTAGTTCATTCTCCACTGTGGGCCAGGATCGACACTCAGCTTTGATCCATTGGAGCTGACCACAAAGTAATATGGAGACAGTGTTAACTTCAGGGAGTGTTAAAAGCATCCAGTGAACACATTTCCTCCTTAATTTGGCTTTCCAAATGCTGATGCTATTTCTGTTTTCTTTATCTACAATGATTCCCAGAAGGGGCTACATTGAGTGTGGATAAAAGGTGCATTTGGATATTAATAAGTTTGAAATAAGACATGGTGTTTAAAAATGAATAGTAGTTTGGGTTAAAAATAATCAGGTAACATATCAATGAAAGATATTTCAGCTATTTTAGTAAACTATGATAATTAAAAGATAATGAAATTTCAAAATAAGATGGGATAAGATTGTGGATTGGGTGGGAATTCTGATCAGGATGAACTTAATTCTGTGCACATTTAGGCATCATAGATCTGTTTGTCCATGAAAATGATGTGAATAAATTTGTATTTTGCATCATTGATGTGGAGGCAGTGTGTAGGATATGTAGAGTGGGTAGAGCTTATATCAGGGAAATTTACAAAGAAGCTGTTACACTCCATAAGTGAGATTGATGAGGGCAAACATAAGTGTGAATGAACACTAAGTGAAGGCTGGAAGATGTGTAATTAAAACAAAGATTTATTTATTTGAGGATTAAATAAAGGAGGATTTATTCTATGGAGTAGTGACGAGGAAGAAAAAAATCAATCATGATGTGTTGGAAGAGTGGGTGCACTTTAGTTCCATTGTCAGACGTGAAGTCAGGAAGGACATGAATATAGCATATGGGGAGAGGAATTGAGATTTTGGTGAGATATTTGTGAAACATTTGCTAAGCTGTTGGGAAAAGTATCTGGAGCTTTGGAGGGAAGTCTAGAAGATAAAGAGGCTTCCCCAGTGGCTCAGTGGTAAAAAAATCCGCCTGCAATGCAGGAGACCTGGGTTCGATCCCTGGGTCAGGAAGATCCTCTGGAGGAGGGCATGCAACCCACTCCAGTACTCTTGCCTGGGAGATCCCATGGACAGAGGAGCCTGGTGGGCTCCAGCCCACAGGGTGGACAAGGGAGTGCGTGAGAAAGAGTTGGACACGACTGAAGTGACTGAGCACACAGGCTAGGAGATAAATGTGGAACTGAGGGTTAGCTACATGTGAAAGCGAAAGTGTTACACTCAGTCGACTCTTTGCAACCCCATGGACTGCAGTTCGCCAGGCTCCTCTGTCCATGGGATTCTCTAGGCAAGAATACTGGAGTGGGCTGCATGCCCTCTTCCAGAGGATCTTATTAACACAGGGATCAGACCGGGTCTTCTGCATTGTAGGTAAATTCTTTAATGTCTGAGTAACCAGGGAAGCCCCAGAAATCACAAACTCTTCCAAAAAGGAAAACTAGAAAGAAGGGTATAAATTGTAAGCAAGAAACTTGAAACATTCTTACAGTACTGGGGTAGGAGAATTTAGGAAATTTACTCAAGGATGCAGATGAGAAATAACAGATTGGAGGAAAATCAGATCAGAAGTGAATGACAGAGTTAAAAGTCAGAAAGAGCAATTAGTTAACATTCTTCAAAGTTAGCAATGGAAAGAAATGAAAGTCTCTGGGTTTGATGCCTAAAAGGCCATGAGTGTTTCCACGAATTAATGAAGGTGAAAACTCCATTTCCATGTCTTAAAGGATGAATGTTTTGAGGAAATGAACCTGGCAAGTGGACACCAATCATTTGAGAACTCAGTGTGAAAGCTGGATGTGAAAGAAAGAATTAAAATGGAAAATAGCAAAAATTTCTCTCTCCATGTTGAGAGATTTGTTTATTTTTTATAATGAAGGAAAAGGAGTTTATCAGGAGTAGGAAAGACCTCAGAATGATCAAAAGAGAGGCCGAATGGCAGAATAAGATCATGCAAGAGAGAAAGCCTAGAATCAAAGCTTGTATCAATTATCATAAACAAGTAGTGGGTGTTTTCCCATTTGGTCATTAGTATAGCAATGCTGGATCTTCAGCTCCTTAACTTCACCAGTGATCCTTTCAGTAGGCCAATATTACCCACATTGTATAGATGAGAATTATGAGACTCAGAGAAGGCAAGTGGCTTGCTTCAGGAAGTGGGAGAGAATGAATTCAAAACAGAAATTATTAGACTCTGAAGCTCAAACCTTCACTGAGAGGCGACCCAGTCCCTCATTTGTGTTTGTAAGGAGACACAAGCTATAGTAGAGAGATGTGCTGGATGAGTAAGAGGAACACAGGGAGTCACTGGCTGCCCTGTTCTCCGAGCGGCTTGCGCAGACACCAGAGGGGAGTATGATGTGAGGATGACCTGTTTGGTGTCATTTCCTCTATAGATGGCTTAGGTCTTGAACACAGATCAGTGTAATATTCATCTTGAAACACCAGCATCTAGCCAAGGTGAGACTTTATAGATATTTGCCAAATTAGTAGAAAAAGAAATGTCTACTTTCTGCTGAAGATCTGCTATATAGTCAACAACGGTTGTTCACAATTTTTTTTAAGTTAAATATTTTCTTGCAGTTTCAGAATTATATCTGATAGCCTTTTTCGAGGCAAGCAGATGTTTCTTTTCAGCCTGACCATGTTGAAGAGAAGCAAAGCAAGGGGTGGGGCGGGAAGTATCTTGACAGCGGTAGAGGACAGCAGGTGTGTGGACATTATGGAAAATGTATGTATCTGAATCATGCAATATATGGCCATTTCTAGACCTACTTGCTTTGTTTTGTCCTTTAACAGCTTTTCAGTCTCAAAGCAGTTATTTTACCAGCAAAATGGGTTTATTTGGGAATAGAAAGAGAAATTGGAATTCAGGGCATGCAAGCTGTAGCAAAAGTCATTGTCACGTACCACAGATGAAGGAGAGGAAGCTTATAGAGAAAAAGGAGGGTGTTAGGAAGGGTTGTTTTGAACCAAGTCTTTTGGAGAGAATTGAGAATTCAGGGTGATGACGTTTCTCCCTGGCTGAGTTGCTGAGGCAGTCGGTTTCTAAAAGGAGAAGCAATGTGTATATTGTATATCTTTTCCTGTTGAGGTTTGCAATGGATGATTCTTTCCTGTTGATAATTCTTCCCTGGGGCCTGGTAATTGATGATTCAGCCTCTAATTTATGTTGCTGGTCTGCTTGAGACTTCCTATCTGAAGTTACCCTTCCTTACTTAGGGTTTTCTTTTTTAAATTTTCACACAGGTAAGAGAGTTGAAGCTCAGACAGTATTAAGTTTTTTGCTCAGAGACCTTACCCCAACCCCTAAGGTTTGCTGATAACACAGGCAGCTCTGTTTCTGCCCTCAAGCCCTTTTAATGCCTTATCTCCTGCTTTATTTTGTGCACTGAAAGAAAAGGAAAGTTAGTGAATTGGGCAGGCATGGAGAAATAATACGAATGAATCAGTCCTATAAAAAATATTCTTAAAAATGTAAATGCCCTCTTATTAATATTCAAAATTGCTACTATAGCATATAATTCTACTGAATAAAGCACTTTCTGGACGAAAGAAAGCAAAAGTCAACTTCATTCCTCTGTACATTTACACGAATTCATACCTCCTTCTCTGCCTTCGACAATGAAGGAAGATTGCTAGGCATTTGCTTCCCTTTCTCTCTTTTAAATAAAAAGTCAACCATCCATATTCTCATTTCCTTAATTTGGAGCTGATATAAAACAGTAGACCTTTACCAGCTGCAAGTTGAAAGGAGAAAAATGAACAAGATACAATTACAATCATCTATCCCATTGTATCTCACTGAGGCTAAACAGACAAGCCTGTCAGACAAACGGTCCCCAGGTTCTCAAAGGGACAAACTATTCCTAAGCCCTCAGTGCTATTAAAAATTGCCTCTAGTAGTATCTGTGTCTGAATTGCTATTGGGGGAGGGCTGGTGGGTTCATGAGAAAATCATACTTGCTACTTTATTTACCCCATGGCAGAGATCATGCTACAACTAATATGCTACTGTAGTACTACTACAAGTAGAAGTTTATAGAGTACTTTCTCTATAAGTTACCTACATTTGAACTTAAATGTACTGGTGAGTCTCATATGCAAAATTTGCCACAGAACCAAAAATCACAGAGCTGGTAAATAAAATCAGGTTTCAAACCTAGATTCTCTGATTTCAGATATTTTCACAAGCACCTGCTTCTTTTCAACATTTCCTTTAATAGCAGAAATGTATAAATCTATTATTATACTGTGATGGGCCTAGTTGACATATTTAAGGTAAGTTTTGTAACTTTCCCATCAGCCTTTCTTCACTGTTTAAAAATTCACTTATTATTGTCACCTACTGTCCTTCCCATGTCCTAGAATCTGAGGTAAGCTGGCAAAGATGTGGAGCTCCTAAAATCGTACTGCACCATCTTCAGGCTTTAACTGGGTCTCCCAAGGACAACATTAAGTCCTTATGAAGATACTGGCCTGTTCTCTGATGCAGAATGGGTACCATGTACATCAGGAGGAAGCCTGTCATCTTGGTCCATGGGCGATCTGAAACATCTGACTGCTGCTGTTGCTGCTGCTAAGTCGCTTCAGTCGTGTACAACTCTGTGCAACCCCATAGATGGCAGCTCACCAGGCTCCCCCATCCCTGGGATTTTCCAGGCAAGAGTACTGGAGTGGGTTGCCATTGCCTTCTCCAGAAACATCTGACTAGAAGTGCCTAAATTCATACAGTATGTATTGATAAAAGTGATTTTTAGGGTTCTGTAATTCAATAGACTCTGTTATTTCTGACTCTCTCTGCAGACTAATCCTTACATTTTTTTCATGGGAACAGATAACCAGACTTGGGTGAGAGAATTCATTCTCCTTGGCCTGTCCAGTGACTGGGCCACTCAGGTCGCTCTCTTCGTCCTGTTCGCAGTCACTTACCTGCTGACCATGCTGGGGAACGTCCTCATTGTTCTTCTGATCAGACTGGACAGCCGACTCCACACTCCCATGTATTTCTTTCTCACCAACCTCTCCCTTGTTGATGTCTCCTATGCCACGAGCATCGTTCCTCAGATGCTGGTGCATTTTCTTTCAGGACATAAAGGGATCCCCTACGTGAGCTGTGCAGCCCAGTTATTCTTCTCCCTGGGCCTGGGTGGCATTGAGTTTGTTCTCCTGGCCGTGATGGCCTATGACCGCTATGTGGCTGTGTGCGACCCCCTGAGGTACTCGGTCGTCATGCACGGAGGGCTCTGTGCTAGGCTGGCNTTTTTTTAAGTTAAATATTTTCTTGCAGTTTCAGAATTATATCTGATAGCCTTTTTCGAGGCAAGCAGATGTTTCTTTTCAGCCTGACCATGTTGAAGAGAAGCAAAGCAAGGGGTGGGGCGGGAAGTATCTTGACAGCGGTAGAGGACAGCAGGTGTGTGGACATTATGGAAAATGTATGTATCTGAATCATGCAATATATGGCCATTTCTAGACCTACTTGCTTTGTTTTGTCCTTTAACAGCTTTTCAGTCTCAAAGCAGTTATTTTACCAGCAAAATGGGTTTATTTGGGAATAGAAAGAGAAATTGGAATTCAGGGCATGCAAGCTGTAGCAAAAGTCATTGTCACGTACCACAGATGAAGGAGAGGAAGCTTATAGAGAAAAAGGAGGGTGTTAGGAAGGGTTGTTTTGAACCAAGTCTTTTGGAGAGAATTGAGAATTCAGGGTGATGACGTTTCTCCCTGGCTGAGTTGCTGAGGCAGTCGGTTTCTAAAAGGAGAAGCAATGTGTATATTGTATATCTTTTCCTGTTGAGGTTTGCAATGGATGATTCTTTCCTGTTGATAATTCTTCCCTGGGGCCTGGTAATTGATGATTCAGCCTCTAATTTATGTTGCTGGTCTGCTTGAGACTTCCTATCTGAAGTTACCCTTCCTTACTTAGGGTTTTCTTTTTTAAATTTTCACACAGGTAAGAGAGTTGAAGCTCAGACAGTATTAAGTTTTTTGCTCAGAGACCTTACCCCAACCCCTAAGGTTTGCTGATAACACAGGCAGCTCTGTTTCTGCCCTCAAGCCCTTTTAATGCCTTATCTCCTGCTTTATTTTGTGCACTGAAAGAAAAGGAAAGTTAGTGAATTGGGCAGGCATGGAGAAATAATACGAATGAATCAGTCCTATAAAAAATATTCTTAAAAATGTAAATGCCCTCTTATTAATATTCAAAATTGCTACTATAGCATATAATTCTACTGAATAAAGCACTTTCTGGACGAAAGAAAGCAAAAGTCAACTTCATTCCTCTGTACATTTACACGAATTCATACCTCCTTCTCTGCCTTCGACAATGAAGGAAGATTGCTAGGCATTTGCTTCCCTTTCTCTCTTTTAAATAAAAAGTCAACCATCCATATTCTCATTTCCTTAATTTGGAGCTGATATAAAACAGTAGACCTTTACCAGCTGCAAGTTGAAAGGAGAAAAATGAACAAGATACAATTACAATCATCTATCCCATTGTATCTCACTGAGGCTAAACAGACAAGCCTGTCAGACAAACGGTCCCCAGGTTCTCAAAGGGACAAACTATTCCTAAGCCCTCAGTGCTATTAAAAATTGCCTCTAGTAGTATCTGTGTCTGAATTGCTATTGGGGGAGGGCTGGTGGGTTCATGAGAAAATCATACTTGCTACTTTATTTACCCCATGGCAGAGATCATGCTACAACTAATATGCTACTGTAGTACTACTACAAGTAGAAGTTTATAGAGTACTTTCTCTATAAGTTACCTACATTTGAACTTAAATGTACTGGTGAGTCTCATATGCAAAATTTGCCACAGAACCAAAAATCACAGAGCTGGTAAATAAAATCAGGTTTCAAACCTAGATTCTCTGATTTCAGATATTTTCACAAGCACCTGCTTCTTTTCAACATTTCCTTTAATAGCAGAAATGTATAAATCTATTATTATACTGTGATGGGCCTAGTTGACATATTTAAGGTAAGTTTTGTAACTTTCCCATCAGCCTTTCTTCACTGTTTAAAAATTCACTTATTATTGTCACCTACTGTCCTTCCCATGTCCTAGAATCTGAGGTAAGCTGGCAAAGATGTGGAGCTCCTAAAATCGTACTGCACCATCTTCAGGCTTTAACTGGGTCTCCCAAGGACAACATTAAGTCCTTATGAAGATACTGGCCTGTTCTCTGATGCAGAATGGGTACCATGTACATCAGGAGGAAGCCTGTCATCTTGGTCCATGGGCGATCTGAAACATCTGACTGCTGCTGTTGCTGCTGCTAAGTCGCTTCAGTCGTGTACAACTCTGTGCAACCCCATAGATGGCAGCTCACCAGGCTCCCCCATCCCTGGGATTTTCCAGGCAAGAGTACTGGAGTGGGTTGCCATTGCCTTCTCCAGAAACATCTGACTAGAAGTGCCTAAATTCATACAGTATGTATTGATAAAAGTGATTTTTAGGGTTCTGTAATTCAATAGACTCTGTTATTTCTGACTCTCTCTGCAGACTAATCCTTACATTTTTTTCATGGGAACAGATAACCAGACTTGGGTGAGAGAATTCATTCTCCTTGGCCTGTCCAGTGACTGGGCCACTCAGGTCGCTCTCTTCGTCCTGTTCGCAGTCACTTACCTGCTGACCATGCTGGGGAACGTCCTCATTGTTCTTCTGATCAGACTGGACAGCCGACTCCACACTCCCATGTATTTCTTTCTCACCAACCTCTCCCTTGTTGATGTCTCCTATGCCACGAGCATCGTTCCTCAGATGCTGGTGCATTTTCTTTCAGGACATAAAGGGATCCCCTACGTGAGCTGTGCAGCCCAGTTATTCTTCTCCCTGGGCCTGGGTGGCATTGAGTTTGTTCTCCTGGCCGTGATGGCCTATGACCGCTATGTGGCTGTGTGCGACCCCCTGAGGTACTCGGTCGTCATGCACGGAGGGCTCTGTGCTAGGCTGGCTGTCACATCCTGGGTCAGTGGCTCTGTCAACTCTCTCATGCAGACCACCATCACCTTTCAATTGCCCATGTGCATGAACAAGTATATCGATCATATATTCTGTGAACTCTTAGCTGTGGTCAGGCTGGCCTGTGTGGACACCTCCTCCAACGAGGTGGCCATCATGGTTTCTAGCATTGTGTTGCTGATGACACCTTTCTGCCTGGTCCTCCTGTCCTACATCAAGATCATCTCCACCATCCTAAAGATCCAGTCCACAGAGGGGAGAAAGAAAGCCTTCCACACCTGCGCCTCTCACCTCACAGTGGTTGTCCTTTGCTATGGTATGGCCATTTTCACTTACATCCAGCCCAGTTCCAGCCCTTCTGTGCTTCAGGAGAAGCTGATCTCTGTCTTTTATGCCATTTTGACACCCATGCTGAACCCAGTGATTTACAGTCTAAGGAATAAGGAGGTGAAGGGGGCCTGGCAGAAACTGCTAGGGCAATTATCTGGATTATCATTGAAACTGGCAGCTTGATGAATAATGAGCATCACTTGGAAAAGAGAGCTTTGCCTGTGAATTCTCCCACTTAACTCTGCTATGAAGCATTAACTGCATTACCCTGGCAACTAGGAATGTGATGAGAAAATGTGTACTGGTTATGCAGAGTAGGCGGCTGAAGAGTTAGGTTAAGGTATTTAATGCAGGAACATTTTATATCACAGCAGGATGTTCAGAGAAATTAAGCACTACGGTAAGAGAACTTCTACTACTTGCTTGGTCTCCATTCATGTGAACTGATAATATTTTTTAAAATGTCATTTGCTATCTTGATTGGTCATATTGTTTGTAATCATGAGTCATAAATCTTACTTTGGACCAGTGGTTCTTACACTGTACAAGGTTATTTTGTTTCCATTGGGAACAGAACCATTTTCACATTTTAGACTTTTTAAAAATAATGTATGTGCCAATAATTGTGAGTCATTGTTCTTAGAGTATTGCTTTCAAGACTGGTTAAAATGTTTCATGCTGGACTTATGACATAAGGACATAAAGCCTTTGAGTGCTGGAGGTACTCAGTGGAAGGATCAACTAAAGGTCTTGTTTTACACTGATAGACAAGCTGTTACTGTTCAAGGAAAGCTATGTTTCAAGCTCTTTTTTTGTTACTGTGCAAACAGTTTCAGAGAAACTTTACTGCATATATATACAGGGTACCATTTAAAGTTTAACCAATCCAGCTTCTGAAACATCTATAATTTCTTTTTTTGAGATTTTAGAAACAAATAAGTATATAATATATGAAATCATTACATAAAACAGAAGATGTAGTTAACCTAAGGAAGGACAGGTTCCTGAGGCAAAGGCAGTGAAAGATAAGACAACGTTAATATGTATTTTGGGAATCAAGATCGTTGAGCCAGCTGTGCCCATGTCAGCCCCAGTCTCCTTATAAACCCCTTCTCCCATCCCTCCTCCTCACACACTGCAGGGCCCGAGTTGTTCTTTGTAAAATTGCAGAGCTTAGAATAGTCTGGAATAGACCTCGCCTCTGAGAGACAGCCTAAATAAGGAAAAAGAGGCAGAAGAAGTAATTGTACATGGGATAATGAAAAGGAAATGGGGAGAAAGATTATGATGGAAGCCCATGGCCTCACCCCCTTGAAGACATCTCAAAGTCCTTTCTTCCATTGTCTTCTATTCAGATCAGTTGAGGGGCAGTTTTCCCATTTGTGAACACGTTGTCCCACAGTCTCTCTGTTTAAACAAACTGAAGTTTCATATAATCCAAAATCCATTTGATGTGTTAAATTTACCTGAAACTGTCAATGCCAAAATTTACAGTGTTGTTCAGTCACTAAGTCATGTCCAGCTCTCTGTGACTCCATGTTCTGCAGCATGCCAGGCTTCCCTGTCTTTTACTGTCTCCCTGAGTTTGCTCAAACTCATGTCCATTTAGTCAGTGATGCCATCCAACCATCTCATCCTGTGTGCCCCCTTCTCCTCCTGCCCGCAGTCTTTCCCAGTATCAGGGTCCTTTCCAGTGACTTGGCTCTTGGTATCAGGTAGTCAAATTATTGGAGCTTCAGCTTCAGCATCAGTCCTTTCAATGAACATTCAGGGTTAATTTCCTTTAGGATTGACTAGTTTGATCTCCTTTCTGTCCAAGGGGCTTTCAAAAGTCTTCTCTAGCACCACAGCATCAATTCTTCAGTGCTCAGCCTTCTTTATGGCTCAACTGTCACATCCATACCTGACTACTGGAAGAGCCCTAGATTTGACTATATGGTTCTTTGTCAGCAAAGCGATGTCTCTGCTTTTTAATATGATGTCTAGGTTTGTCATAGCTTTACTTCCAAGGAGCAAGTGTCTTTTAATTTCATCTGACTCTTTATAACCCCATGAAGTATAGCCCACCAGACCCCTATGTCCATGGAATTCTCTAGGCAAGAACACTGGATTGGGTAGCTAATCCCTTCTCCAGAAGATCTTCCTGACCCAGGGGTTGAACCCAGCTTTCCTGCATTGCAGGCATATTCTTTACTGTCTGAGCCACCAGGGAAACACACATTTTGGAATATAATAAGGCATTCCTGAAAGTTGTCATTGTTACCAGGCTTGTTGTTAATTCAGAAATATCAGTGGAGAGTCTACTCTGTGTCAGTAGCATGAATGGTTCTTGAGAGACAACAGTTAATACAGAACAGTCCTGAGAGGGATATGGCCACAGAGTTGGGATGACAGATAATGAAACAGATAAAATGCACTGAGTGTCACAGAAAGAATAAGGCTTCAGGGGTGATTATAGAAATCTTCTGTATGACGGGATCAGAAAATGTCTGGATGGAGACCAGAAAAGTGAGAACAAGTTATCTAAGTGATGATCAAAGGGGTGACTTATAAAACGTGCTGAGCTGGAAGAGATCATGAGTGTTCAAAACTATCCTGGAGCCTGGCTTACAGGGCAGAGCAGACTGAAAAAGTAGTGAGAGTGAAGCAGGGAGAAGTCAGGTCTTAGAGGCCATGAAATGCAAACTTTATCCTGAAAGCAACAGGAAGCAAGTAAAGATTTTGAAGTAGGAGCTTGGGTTGATAAAATTTATATTTTTGAATTATCACTGTGGCAAATGAGTCAGAGGAAGAAAAGATTAGAGCCAAGGAGACCAGCTAAGGGGCTGCTCCAGGGATACTACTGGGACATTAGGGGACTCTGAAGTTAAGATGGAGAAGGGAATGGCAAGCCACGTCAGTATTCTTGCCTTGAGAACCCCATGAACAGTATGAAAGGCAAAATGATAGGATTTCAAAAGAGAATCTCCCCAGGTCGTTAGGTGCCCAATATGCTACTGAAGATCAGTGGAGAAATAACTCCAGAAAGAATGAAGGGATGGAGCCAAAGCAAAAACAATACCCAGTTGTGCATGTGACTGGTGATAGAAGCAAGATCCGATGCTGTAAAGAACAATATTGCATAGGAACCTGGAATGTCAGGTCCATGAATCAAGGCAAATTGGAAGTGGTCAAACAAGAGATGGCAAGGGTGAACGTCGACATTCTAGGAATCAGCGAGCTAAAATGGACTGGAATGGGTGAATTTAACTCAGATGACCATTATATCTAC
>SJYX01021491.1:45782-72439 GCA_006410675.1 Oreotragus oreotragus | reverse complement strand
TCCCTCCCATAATCAGGGTCTTTCCAATGAGTTAGCTCTTCGCATCAGGTGGCCAAAGTATTGGAGTTTCAGCTTCAACATCAGTCCTTCCAATGAACAGCCAGGACCGATCTCCTTTAGGATGGACTGGTTGGATCTCCTTGTAGTCCAAGGGACTCTCATGAGTCTTCTCCAACACCACAGTTCAAAAGCATAAATTCTTCAGCACTCAGCTTTCTTTATTGTCTATACATGACTTCTTTACATCCATACATGACTACTGGAAAAACCGTAGCCTTGACTAGATGGACCTTTGTTGGCAAAGTAATGTCTCTGCTTTTTAATATGCTGTCTAGGTTGGTCATAACTTTCCTTTCAAGGACTTCAGTTCAGTTCAGTCACTCAGTTGTGTCCAACTCTTTGTGATCCCATGAACCGCAGCACGCCAGGCCTCCCTGTCCATCACCAACTCTCGGAGTCCACCCAAACACATGTCCATTGAGTCGGTGATGCCATCCAACTATCTCATCCTCTGTCATCCCCTTCTCCTGCCCTCAATCTTTCCCAGCATCGGGGTCTTTTCCCAATGAGTCAGCTCTTTGCATCAGGTGGCCAAAGTATTGGAGGTTCAGCTTCAACATTGGTCCTTCCAATGAACAGCCAGGACCGATCTCCTTTAGGATGGACTGGTTGGATCTCCTTGCAGTCAAAGGGGCTCTCAAGAGTCTTCTCCAACACCACAATTCAAAAGCATCAGTTCTTCAGCGCTTAGCTTTCTTCCCAGTCCAACTCTCACATCCATACCTGACCACTGGAAAAACCATAGCCTTGACTAGAAGGACCTTTGTTGGCAAAGTAATGTCTCTGCTTTTGAATATGCTATCTAGGTTGGTCATAACTTTTCTTCCAAGGAGTAAGTGTCTTTTAATTTCATGGCTGCAGTCACCATCTGCAGTGATTTCCAAGGAGTAAGTGTCTTTTAATTTCATGGCTACAGTCGCCATCTGCAGTGATTTTGGAGCCCCAAAAATAAAGTCAGCCACTATTTCTACTGTTTCCCCATCTATCTGCCATGAAGTGATAGGACCGGATGCCATGATCTTAGTTTTCTGAATGTTGAGCTTTAAGCCAACTTTTTCACTCTCTTCTTTCATTTTCATCAAGAGGCTCTTTAGTTCTTCTTTGCTTTCTGCCATAAGGGTGGTATATGCCATGCATATACCTTTATGCATCAGTTCAGTTTGGTTCAGTTGCTCAGTTGTATCCTACTCTTTGCGACCCCATGAATTGCAGCACACCAGGCCTCCATAACCTCTGAATATCTGAGGTTATTTATATTTCTCCTGGCAATCTTGATTCCAGCTTTGTTTGATCCAGCCCAGCATTTCTCATGATGTATTCTGCATATAAGTTAAATAAACAGGGTGACAATTTACAGCCTTGATGTGTACTCCTTTTCCTATTTGGAACCAATCTATTGTTCCATTTCCAGTTCTAACTGTTGCTTCCTGACCTGCATACAGGTTTCTCAAGAGGCAGGTCAGGTGGTCTGGTATTTCCATCTCTTTCAGAATTTTCTACAGTTTATTGTGAGCCACACAGTCAAAGGCTTTGGCATAGTCAATAAAGCAGAAATAGATGTTTTTCTGTAACTCTCTTCCTTTTTTGATGATCCAGAAGATGTTGGCAATTTGATCTCTGGTTCCTCTGCTTTTTCTAAGACCAGCTTGAACATCTAGAAGTTCATGGTTCATGTATTGCTGAAGCCTGGCTTGGAGAATTTTGAGCATTACTAGCATGTGAGATGAGTGCAATTGTTGAGTAGTTTGAGCATTCTTTGGCATGTATTGAGAGCTAAATACCATGTTTGGGCTGTACAAGATTATCCTAACCCCAGAAAGCTGCCATCTCCAGGTTCTAAGTCTTGAGTAGTTTGTTGTAGTCTGAGGAGGATGGAGTACCCTCTTCCACAGAGAGAAGGAGTGTGGCATCCAGGCCCTGCTCTTGAGGGCTGGGAGTGGAGGCAACAATTAACACTCTAATCCTTACAGATCCCAAAGGCACTCTGCCTACCTTTCTAATGCAGCCACTGTCTCATCTCATTAGGTTTGAAATATCTGAGCCAATTCTGGGGCACCTGTGAGCTTCTTCTCTTCAATTTCCCTCACAAACTAAACTAACCCCTGGTGATCTTAGCCCAGAAACCAAGAAACTTAATCCCTGTGGTGCATCACTTTTTTGAGGAAGAGCACTCTTCAGAAAGCGACATAAACCTGGACTGAAGAACACATGACCATTTTTCTGGTACTAATGAATATTTGTTAATAGAGGTACTCAGAGGGGGTAGTTGTAAGCAGAGGTTTTTTAAGAGAGGTAGAAATAGAGCTGATGTGATTTGTCAAAGACTGAGTTGAAAATATAAATCATGGATGTTGGAATCTTCTCACTCTGTTTAAAATAGCAAAGGTTGTTAAATAATATTGCTTTCCAGATGTTGGAGGCTTAATTATATTTTTGTTGTAAGAGCTTCTCAATTCCAAACTTTAGTACTGACAGAAAAGAAAATATGAAACAGAGGGGAATAGTGGAGATGATCAATAATTAAAGATTGGAATTCCTATGGATGCCTTCTGCATCTTTTTTTTTTTTTTTTCAGGGAAACACTTACTAAACAAGCCCAGATGTAAATGATTATTAGATATTGATATTCTTGAACAAATAAGAGGAGTATATTACATCTCTGGGCATAGCTTTTAGTGTCTTTTCTCATAGTATTTGGATTTTCCTTTCAGTGATAGGAATTTGAAATGTAAAATGATTAAATGGATTGTTTATGTTCATAAACAGCGAGACTATGAAGTGGCACTAGAAATAAGGTCTCCTGACTACAGAATGAGCTGTAGGGGTTATACTGTGGAAAGCTGCCAGGCTTAGGGAATTATACTACAAAAGAATACCCTAGTCTTACCTACAGGGGACAAGAGATACAAAGAAACTGAGCATTTACAAATGAAATCATGGTAACATATATCCTCAAAGGTGAATTTCAGGTTTTCACATATTGGACAGTGTCTCTATAATCGGACTCAGCTTACATGAAAAATCAGGCAACAAAAAAATCCAGATGTGAAATAGATAATAAAACCATGAAGAAGAAAAACTAGTTTCCCTCTCAGGGTATTAAACCATATTTCAAACTTCATCTATCTAAGTGACCTTGGGATCTTTTGTTTCCAAACAATAGGTTGATGCAAATATTTCTGCTCATGATAGATGAACTTAATGTATACAACATCCATGTATTCACCTACAGGTCTGATGACTCTTTCTTTAAACTGAAGTGCCATTCTGTTGACAACTCAACTACCAAAAGGTATGATTCTTGTTTTCATTTAGGACTTCTATTTGAATTCTTACAAAAGATGATATACAAATACTTTTATATATAGAGAAAAAAAGGTGTTGGCTTTTCATCCCTTAGCTGAAGGTATCATCTCTACAGTGAATGGGCAATGTGGAGATCATATGGGCCCTGGGCTCACCTATAAGCCTTCACACTGTTGGAGATTGTATATTTGAGGNAGCCTTGACTAGAAGGACCTTTGTTGGCAAAGTAATGTCTCTGCTTTTGAATATGCTATCTAGGTTGGTCATAACTTTTCTTCCAAGGAGTAAGTGTCTTTTAATTTCATGGCTGCAGTCACCATCTGCAGTGATTTCCAAGGAGTAAGTGTCTTTTAATTTCATGGCTACAGTCGCCATCTGCAGTGATTTTGGAGCCCCAAAAATAAAGTCAGCCACTATTTCTACTGTTTCCCCATCTATCTGCCATGAAGTGATAGGACCGGATGCCATGATCTTAGTTTTCTGAATGTTGAGCTTTAAGCCAACTTTTTCACTCTCTTCTTTCATTTTCATCAAGAGGCTCTTTAGTTCTTCTTTGCTTTCTGCCATAAGGGTGGTATATGCCATGCATATACCTTTATGCATCAGTTCAGTTTGGTTCAGTTGCTCAGTTGTATCCTACTCTTTGCGACCCCATGAATTGCAGCACACCAGGCCTCCATAACCTCTGAATATCTGAGGTTATTTATATTTCTCCTGGCAATCTTGATTCCAGCTTTGTTTGATCCAGCCCAGCATTTCTCATGATGTATTCTGCATATAAGTTAAATAAACAGGGTGACAATTTACAGCCTTGATGTGTACTCCTTTTCCTATTTGGAACCAATCTATTGTTCCATTTCCAGTTCTAACTGTTGCTTCCTGACCTGCATACAGGTTTCTCAAGAGGCAGGTCAGGTGGTCTGGTATTTCCATCTCTTTCAGAATTTTCTACAGTTTATTGTGAGCCACACAGTCAAAGGCTTTGGCATAGTCAATAAAGCAGAAATAGATGTTTTTCTGTAACTCTCTTCCTTTTTTGATGATCCAGAAGATGTTGGCAATTTGATCTCTGGTTCCTCTGCTTTTTCTAAGACCAGCTTGAACATCTAGAAGTTCATGGTTCATGTATTGCTGAAGCCTGGCTTGGAGAATTTTGAGCATTACTAGCATGTGAGATGAGTGCAATTGTTGAGTAGTTTGAGCATTCTTTGGCATGTATTGAGAGCTAAATACCATGTTTGGGCTGTACAAGATTATCCTAACCCCAGAAAGCTGCCATCTCCAGGTTCTAAGTCTTGAGTAGTTTGTTGTAGTCTGAGGAGGATGGAGTACCCTCTTCCACAGAGAGAAGGAGTGTGGCATCCAGGCCCTGCTCTTGAGGGCTGGGAGTGGAGGCAACAATTAACACTCTAATCCTTACAGATCCCAAAGGCACTCTGCCTACCTTTCTAATGCAGCCACTGTCTCATCTCATTAGGTTTGAAATATCTGAGCCAATTCTGGGGCACCTGTGAGCTTCTTCTCTTCAATTTCCCTCACAAACTAAACTAACCCCTGGTGATCTTAGCCCAGAAACCAAGAAACTTAATCCCTGTGGTGCATCACTTTTTTGAGGAAGAGCACTCTTCAGAAAGCGACATAAACCTGGACTGAAGAACACATGACCATTTTTCTGGTACTAATGAATATTTGTTAATAGAGGTACTCAGAGGGGGTAGTTGTAAGCAGAGGTTTTTTAAGAGAGGTAGAAATAGAGCTGATGTGATTTGTCAAAGACTGAGTTGAAAATATAAATCATGGATGTTGGAATCTTCTCACTCTGTTTAAAATAGCAAAGGTTGTTAAATAATATTGCTTTCCAGATGTTGGAGGCTTAATTATATTTTTGTTGTAAGAGCTTCTCAATTCCAAACTTTAGTACTGACAGAAAAGAAAATATGAAACAGAGGGGAATAGTGGAGATGATCAATAATTAAAGATTGGAATTCCTATGGATGCCTTCTGCATCTTTTTTTTTTTTTTTCAGGGAAACACTTACTAAACAAGCCCAGATGTAAATGATTATTAGATATTGATATTCTTGAACAAATAAGAGGAGTATATTACATCTCTGGGCATAGCTTTTAGTGTCTTTTCTCATAGTATTTGGATTTTCCTTTCAGTGATAGGAATTTGAAATGTAAAATGATTAAATGGATTGTTTATGTTCATAAACAGCGAGACTATGAAGTGGCACTAGAAATAAGGTCTCCTGACTACAGAATGAGCTGTAGGGGTTATACTGTGGAAAGCTGCCAGGCTTAGGGAATTATACTACAAAAGAATACCCTAGTCTTACCTACAGGGGACAAGAGATACAAAGAAACTGAGCATTTACAAATGAAATCATGGTAACATATATCCTCAAAGGTGAATTTCAGGTTTTCACATATTGGACAGTGTCTCTATAATCGGACTCAGCTTACATGAAAAATCAGGCAACAAAAAAATCCAGATGTGAAATAGATAATAAAACCATGAAGAAGAAAAACTAGTTTCCCTCTCAGGGTATTAAACCATATTTCAAACTTCACCTATCTAAGTGACCTTGGGATCTTTTGTTTCCATACAATAGGTTGATGCAAATATTTCTGCTCATGATAGATGAACTTAGTGTATACAACATCCAAGTATTCACCTACAGGTCTGATGACTCTTTCTTTAAACTGAAGTGCCATTCTGTTGACAACTCAACTACCAAAAGGTATGATTCTTGTTTTCATTTAGGACTTCTATTTGAATTCTTACAAAAGATGATATACAAATACTTTTATATATAGAGAAAAAAAGGTGTTGGCTTTTTATCCCTTAGCTGAAGGTATCATCTCTACAGTGAATGGGCAATGTGGAGATCATATGGGCCCCGGGCTCACCTATAAGCCTTCACACTGTTGGAGATTGTATATCTGAGGTTTACCCATCCACACAGTCTTTGAATTGGCATGACTAATGGAAGAGATAGTTATACTGAAATGTAATTCTGAGAGGTATTACACTGGGGAGTTCTTCTGTAGTATATATACCTGCTAAGTTTTTCAAATTAACACTTCTTTCTAATGAGTGGAAAAAGAGCAAGATAACTTATGAAACTGTCAGCGAGTATAAGTGGAAAGTATTGTTAGATAGCTTTAAATGTGTAATACACTGATCAGGGCAGTTTAATAAAATGTGACAATAAATATGGAAAAGGAAAAAGTACCCACGTGTCAAGCCCTGGATACTTCCTTACAAAGGAGAATCGAGTATTTTGGAGTATTGTTCCACACAGTAGTAATAGAAACTAAATGCAATTAAAATTGTTTAATAGGCTTCTCTGGTGGCTCAGATGGTAAAGAATTCACCTGCAATGCGGGAGATCCAAGTTCAAACCCTGGGTTGGGAAGATGCCCTGGAAAAGGGAATGGCTATCCACTCCAGTATTCTTGCCTGGAGAATTCCATGGACTGAGAAGCCTGGTGGGATACATTCCATGGGGTCGCAAAGAGTTGGACACAGCTGAAGGGACTGAGCACGCATGCGCATAAGCTGATATACTAGTTCACACTAAGATTAGATACTTTGTATTTTAAAAATCCTAATTAGTTTTATCTTTAACCATTTTATGAAAAAGAAACTGCTAAACAGAAAAGTAATAGATCTCAGGCATTAGTGACAGTGCTTTCATCGACTATTTCAATGACATCTGTTGGGTAATATCACGTAGTGTATTCTATTAGTTACGGCCACAGTAACTACCCTACATCCACCTCAATTCATAAAACACAAGCATGAGCAAGTCCTTCCCTTATGGTGCTCATGTTTAAGGAGAGGAACTACAGAGGTGTGTCACTGCTCACTATAATGTTCTGAGCAGGCAGCAGAGCTTGCTTATTTTTGAGTAAACAAAGAAACTCAAAACATAGAGAGGTATTGAAGTTTGAACATATGAACATATTACCCAAAGGATATACCTAAGATTTATTAGTTTTATTTTTAAAATAAAATTTGTATTATTTTATGTATACAACATTACTTATACACACACACACATAGTGAAGTGATTACCATGATCAAGATAATTAGCATATTGTTCTCATTGTTCTCTCACATAATTCCTTGTTTGTGATGAGCACCTAAAATTGAATTTCTTAGCAAATTCCAAGTATTAAATGTCATATTAATAACTGTAGTCATCATGGCCTACTTTAGATCTCTAGACTTTTTCACCCTAAATTAGGCACCTCTGTATATTTGACCAACATTGCCCTGTTTCCTCCACCTCCTGGCCCTTGGTAACCAACCACCTTTCTACTCTTTGTCTTTGGTGTTGAGATTCCACGTGTAAGTGAGGTCATGCAGTTTTTCTCTTTCTGTGCCTGGCTTATTTCACTTAGCAGAATGTCTTCCAGGTTCACCCATGTTGGTACAAATGACAATATCTTTTTCCTTTTAAGGCTGAAAAATACTCCATTTTTGTATGTGTATATACCGTGATATTTTAATCTGTTTAACTTTCCACAAATACTAAATTTGTTTCCATCTCTTATCTATCATCAATGATAGTGTAGTGATTTTTGGAGTACAGATAACTTTGAGGTACTGATTTTATTTCCTTTGTTTATGTACAAAAGTGGAATTGCTGGATCTTATGATGGTTCTATTTTTTGAAGAATCTCCATACTGTTTTCCATAATGGCCATACCAATTTACATACCCATCAATGGTGTAATACGGTTCTCTTTTCTTAACATTGTTGCTAACACTTATCTTTTTTTTTTTTTCTTTCATAATAGCTATCCTAACAGGTATGAAGTTATAGCTCATTGTGATTTTGATTTTGATTTCCATGATAACTGGTGATGTTAAAATATCTTTAAATGTATCTGTCAGCTATTTATATGTTAGATCTCTAGACTTATTCATCCTCATAAATATGTCTTCTTTGGAAAAATCTCTACTCGACTTCTGCCATTTAAAAAAACTAGAATGTTTGCTGTCTTTACTATTTATTTGTGGGAGTTCTTTGTATATTTTGGATAGCAATGCTTTATTAGGTATATAGTTTACCAATTTTATAGGCATTGACTTGGATCTTCATATTGCTTTGGGTGGTATTGACATTTTAACAATATTAATTCTTCTAAGACATGAACATGAGATATCTTTCAATTTAGATATGTCTTATTTAACTTCTTTCTTCAATATTTATAATTTTTAGCACACACATCATTTTTCTTCTTGGTTAAATTTATTCCTAAGTATTCTTTTCGATGTTCTTTTTGATGTGGGATTTTTTCCCCTTTGATTTCCTTTTTGGATGCAGTGATGTTGCAACAATGCCAGTAATTTTTGTTTGTTGATTTGCATCCTGCAATTTACTGAACTCATTTTATTTATAGCAGTGTTTTGGTAGAGTCTAGGGTTTTCTGCATAAGATTATATCATTTTCAAACAGAGATAATTTTACTTCTTTCTGGTTAGGATACCTTTTATTCCTTTTTCTTGTCTGATTGCTCTTGTTAATATTTCTAGTATCGAATAGAGATGAGAATGGACATCCTTGCCTTGTTCTGAATCTTAGAGAAAAAACTTTTAAGTTTTTCCACATTGTTTATGACATTAGCTGTGGGCTTTTTATAAATGGATGGACTTCCCTGGTGGCTCAGAGGTTAAAGCGTCTGCCTCCAATGCAGGAGACCTGGGTTCGATCCCTGGGTCGGGAAGATCCCCTGGAGAAGGAAATGGCAACCCACTCCAGTATTCTTGCTTGGAGAATCCCATGGACTGAGGAGCTTGGAGGGCTGCAGTCCACGGGGTCACAAAGAGTCGGACACGACTGAGTGACTTTACTTACTTACTTANATCCCTGGGTCGGGAAGATCCCCTGGAGAAGGAAATGGCAACCCACTCCAGTATTCTTGCTTGGAGAATCCCATGGACTGAGGAGCTTGGAGGGCTGCAGTCCACGGGGTCACAAAGAGTCGGACATGACTGAGTGACTTTACTTACTTACTTATTGTGTTCAGCAAGTTTCCTTTTATACCTGTTTTGTTGAGAGTTTTAATCATGAATGGCTATTAGACTTGGCCAGGTGCTTTCTCTGCATTTTTTTCTGCCGGTGTGTTGCGTCATGTTGATTGATTTGGATTTGTTGAACTATCCTTGCATTCCATAGATGGATCCTGCTTGATTGTTGTCTATAATCCTTTTCATGTATTTTTGAATTTTTGTTTGCTGTTTATTAAGAATTTTTGCATCTGTGTTCTTTAAAGATGTTGGTCTTACCTCATGGTATCATTGTTTGACTTTGGTATCAGTATCGTGCTAGCCTGATAAAATGAATTTGGAAGTATTCTGTAGAAACAAGACATAGAAAGTGCTCACTTCTTCAGTCTCTTTGAGGACTACTGATTACTTGCCTTACAAGCTCGCAGATGCAGGGTAATTAGAAACTTGACCTTAAGACAGCAACTATGAAAATACACACTTAGTCCTTTCCATGGAGGGCTCCCTGGTAGCTCAGATGGTAAAGAATTTGCCCACAATGCAGGAGACGTGGGTTTGATCCCTGGGTCAGCAAGATCCCCTGGAGGAGGGCATGGAAACCCACTCCAGTATTCTTATCTGGGAAATCCCATGGACAGAGGAGCCTGGAAGGGTGCAGTTCATGGGACTGCAAAGAGTCAGACACAGCTGAGCAACTAAACATATGTGGTACTGTTGAGTGCTGAGGCCCCAGATCTCAGAGTCAGGTGATTTGGGAGCCAGTCCCTCAGGTGGCAGCCATCAGAGTTGGTGTTCCTAATGTGTGATCCAGGGAATGCTGGGAGTAGCAGGATTCCTCCCATTTGTAAGGCAATGTGTCAGTGGTGGCGTTCATGGGCATGAACATGTCTCAGATTCTTCTTGTTTTGATGTGGATGTTTTCTCAATCATTCAGTGTATAGGAGCCTTTCAACTAGTTTCTGAATTTCTGTCGGAAGGAATTGGTCTGTGTGTAGGTGTTTATTTAATGTATCCATGGGAAGAGAGAAAGCTAGGAGTCTCTTATTCTGCCATCTTGTTGACATCCTTTCTCTGGTTTTATTGTCTATTAAAGGAGCATTGGGGCTTCCCTGGTGGCTCAGTGGTAAAGAATCTGTTGCTGATGCAGGAGATGCAGGTTTGATCCCTGGATTAGGAAGATCCCATGGAAGAGGAAATGCAACCCACTCCAGTATTCTTGCCTGGGAAATCTCATGGACAGAGGAGCCTTGCAGGCTACAGTTTGTGGGGCTCCAAAAAAGTCAGAGATGATTTAGCGACTATGCAACAACAAAGGAGCATAAGGTACCTGGCAAAAATGTTTAAGTAGCCAGAGTTGTAGCAAATACTGNGGAAATGCAACCCACTCCAGTATTCTTGCCTGGGAAATCTCATGGACAGAGGAGCCTTGCAGGCTACAGTTTGTGGGGCTCCAAAAAAGTCACAGATGATTTAGCGACTATGCAACAACAAAGGAGCATAAGGTACCTGGCAAAAATGTTTAAGTAGCCAGAGTTGTAGCAAATACTGAGAGGAGAACACAGACAAACTCATATAGGAGAAAGAGCTGAATAAAGCTGACACTCAGCTATGGTCATTGTTCAACACTGGTTTCCAGGAAGTAGACATTTCTCAGATAGGTCATGATTGAGGAAAGCAAAGTGAGGGGTAGTAATGAAAGTATCCTGATGTAGCAGAAATGAAGGAATTGTTTAAAGGGGCAATCAGGTTGTGAGAAGGACATCAGGAAAGATGTTTGTAAAAATCTGTGTGTCTAAATCATAAATAAGAAGGGCATTTATTGAACTGCTTGTTTTGTCCTTTAAGAGTGGAAGCAAGAACACCTTTCTTCACCTTTCTGCTCAGAAACCCTGGCCTGACATCTATGTAGGTTCAGATAAGAGGCAAGGAGCTCTGCCTCTCCTCTCAGTCTCTCTCGCTGCCTTTATCTCCTGTTTTCTCTTGTTTTGTCCACTGAGAGGAAAGGAAATTAAAAATATGCAGGCATGGAGGAAGAGTAAGAATGAGTCAGTGCTTCAGACATGGTAAAAAACTATTTCTGTTGTTCAGAATTGACCTTAAGACATATTAGATCTACTGAAAAAGTGCTGCTAAGAAAAGAAAACAAAGTGGAAACTCTATTCTAATGTGTATCTACAAGAATCCATACCTTCTCTGCCTTGAATAGTAAGAAAGGATCCTTAGCCATATGCTTTCCTTTCTTTCTTATATTGAGAAAGCCTAAACATCCATAACCTTCTTTGTTTTCTTTTAAGCCAATATAAAAATGGTAGATTATCAATAATAGTTGAAGAGAAAAAATAAAACCAGGCCCAACTGCAATTCTCTTATCTGTCTCATCCCACTAAAGGCTAAGAGACCAGAGTCTAGTAAAAACACCGAAAGGAAGAAAAAGTCCTCAGAATATCTCACTAAGCCCTAAGATTCATTAAATGTTGCCTACAGTTTTATTTTTTAAAACATCTATGTCTGAATCTATAGAGGAGATATGAGGAAAGTCACATCTGTTACTTTATTTACCCCCAGGCAGAGGTCATGTTACCACTTCTTGTCATACTACTATAGAACTACTACCAGTAACAATTCACAAGTACTTTCTCCAGAAGTTTCCTTCATTTGAGCTTAAATGTATTGTGAGTTGCATAAGTCTGTTTCATAAGTAGAAGTTTGTCACTAAACCAAAAATCACATAGCTGCTAAATAAATTAGGTTTCAAACCTAGGTTCACTGATTTCAGATCTTTCTGTAAGTCTCTATTCCCAATATTTCCTTTTATAATAGATTTATCCAGTTCATCATGATGGGTCTAGCTGACATGTCTAATACAGGCTTTAAAAAAAAATTCCAACCAAGTTTTTCTTCATTTTTTATCATTTTATCCATCACTATCACCTACCATCTTTTCCATATCCTAGAATCTGTTGTAAGTTGGTTAAAATATGGAGTTCTTAAAATTGCTCTGTGGTTATCTTCAGACTTTAACTGAATCTCCTAGAGAACACATCATATTCTTATAAAAGCAATGGACTGTCTCTGATACAGAGTAGATATAATATGTATCAGTATAAAGCCTGTCATCTTGACCCATAAATGATCTGAAACATCTAAGTCTCATTAATTTCATACAGTATGTATTGATAAAAAATTATTTTTATGATCCTTTGACTGAATATTGAAGGCAAAAGGATAAGGGTGCATCTGAGGAATGATATGGTTAGATAGCATCATCAAACGGAGAAGGCAATGGCACCCCACTCCAGTACTCTTGCCTGGAAAATCCCATGGACGGAGGTTGCAGTCCATGGGGTCGCTAAGAGTCGGACATGACTGAGGGACTTCACTTTCACTTTTCACTTTCATGCACTGGGGAAGGAAATGGCAACCCACTCCAGTGTTCTTGCCTGGAGAATCCCAGGGATGGGGGAGCCTGGTGGGCTGAGGTCTATGGTGTCGCACAGAGTCGGACACGACTGAAGCGACTTAGCAGCGGCAGCAGCAGCAGCAGCAGTAGCATCAGATCAATGGACATCACTTTGAGCAGCTCCGGGAGGTAGTGAAGGCAGGGAAGCCTGGTGTGTTGCAGTCCATGGGGTTGTAAAAAATCAGACATGACTTAGCAACTGAACAACAAAGATGGTTCTTTGATTCAACAGCTTCTATTATTTCTGAGTCTCTGCAGATTAATAACCTCACATCTTTCAATGGGAGCAGATAACCAGACTTGGGTGAGAGAATTCATTCTCCTCGGCCTGTCCAGTGACTGGGACACTCAGGTCGCTCTCTTTGTCCTGTTCTTGGTTATGTACCTGCTGACCGTGCTAGGTAATGTCCTCATTGTTCTTCTGATCAGACTGGACAGCCGACTCCACACTCCCATGTATTTCTTTCTCACCAACCTCTCCCTTGTTGATGTCTCCTATGCCACGAGCATCGTTCCTCAGATGCTGGTGCATTTTCTTGCGGGACATAAAGGGATCCCCTACGTGAGCTGTGCAGCCCAGTTATTCTTCTCCCTGGGCCTGGGTGGCATTGAGTTTGTTCTCCTGGCCGTGATGGCCTATGACCGCTATGTGGCTGTGTGCGACCCCCTGAGGTACTCGGTCGTCATGCACGGAGGGCTCTGTGCTAGGCTGGCCGTCACATCCTGGGTCAGTGGCTCTGTCAACTCTCTCATTCATACTGCCATCACCTTTCAGTTGCCCATGTGCACGAACAAGTATATTGATCACATATCCTGTGAAATCCTAGCTGTGGTCAGGCTGGCCTGTGTCGACACCTCTTCCAACGAGATCTCAGTAATGGTTTCTAGCATTGTGTTGCTGATGACACCTTTTTTCCTGGTTCTCTTGTCCTACATCAAGATCATCTCCACCATCCTAAAGATCCAGTCCACAGAGGGGAGAAAGAAAGCCTTCCACACCTGCGCCTCTCACCTCACAGTGGTTGTCCTGTGCTATGGTATGGCCATTTTCACTTACATCCAGCCCAGTTCCAGCCCTTCTGTGCTTCAGGAGAAGCTGATCTCTGTCTTTTATGCCATTTTGACACCCATGCTGAACCCCATGATTTACAGTCTAAGGAATAAGGAGGTGAAGGGGGCCTGGCAGAAACTACTAGGACAATTATTTGGATTATCATTGAAACTGGCAACTTGATGAAGCATGAGCATCACTTGGAGAAAGGAGCTTTGCCTGTGTGTTCTCTTACCCATCTCAGATATGAAGCCTTGTAACTGCATTGCCTTGGCAACCAGGAAGGAGATGACAGAACATGTGCTTGTGATGTTGGGTAGGAGGCTGAGTGACTAGGTTGGGTGTGGGATGTGGGGGTGTTTTTATGTCACAGCAGGATGTTCAGAGACAGTCAGCAGTGTTGAAATAGAACTTTCCACTGTTATCCACTCGGTACCCATTCATATGACCCTAGAATATTTGAAGAAAATATTTATTGTTTTGATAGCAACATGAAAAATTGTTGCAGCTATAGACCCATTCTTGGATTTTTACCTTGGAATACTGAATTATTCAACCACATTTTAAGGAGATCATTTCATTTTCACTGGGAACAAAATGCATTTTTATGTTTGAACACTCAAAACATTGTGTGCCATATATAGTCACATTTATTAATTGTGTGAACCACTATCTTAAGGAACATGTTGCTATCAACTCTGATTGAAATGTTTTTGCACAACCTATTGCATGTGGACGTACAGTCTCTGTCTGAGTAATGAAAATAAATGAGAGGAGAAACATCAAATAAAATTCTTTTTTTACTGCAATAAAGATATAATTGAGTTGTTTGTGATTGACATTATTTAAGAAAAATATGCGACTGCTACTGCTAAATAGCATATGAATAATTTGGTAAGGAAACAATTGTATATATTGGGTACCTTTCAAAAGGTAAAATTATAATTTCTGAAAATTCAGCAAACCTTTCTTTGAAGTTTTGGAAAAAAATAAGCAAATAAACAAGAAGATAAATGAATACAATGTTAAGACACAGTTAATTGAAGGAAAGTAGTTTCCTTGAATAAGCCAATGAAAGATAATACAGCTTTAATATGGATTTTGTGCTGTAAGGATAGGTCAGTCTGCCATGCAGATGTTATTCTTAAGTCTCCATATTAAAGGTGTTCTTGTACTCCCCTCCGCACACGTCACACACAAAGGCACAAACCCCTACTTAAATCTTAACCCCCTACTAAATCCCCTCTGTAAATCTTGTGAGCTGGCATTGCCTGTGAGTGCAGCTTGTCTCTGAGGATAAACCTAAATAAGGTAAAAGGGGGAAGAAATGATTAAACAGGGGATAGGTAAGAGAGGAGATAAAGAATATGATAACAGTGGGTCTTCTCACTCTCTTCAAGAAGTCTAAAAAAAGACTTTGCTTTTCTTTTTTGTCTCTTTATTAAGTCAATTGATAAGTTTTTGGTTGACTTGCATTTCGGCAGTGGTGATCAGTTGAGGGATTTCCATTGGCACCTATTCTTCTCTGTGAAACAAGATGGATCACTCGTGGCTGAGAGTGCAGAGGAGGGAGGAAGAGACTAAGGTGTGAGATGTGAGAATGGTGAAGGTTAACAGCCCACAGTGGGATACAGACTCTTGTATCCCAAGAGTCTGCCTCTTTCACTTGTGGACACCACTCTCTGCCTCAATTATCTTTAAATTTCATCTCAGTATCTTCAATTACAAGGTCACATATTCCCTCTGATTTGACCAACTTTATTCTCAGCCCTCTCAAAGTTACATATCATTTTGTAGACACTGACTTTGTCGAAGACAATACTATAGGCATTGTGTGGTATCAAAGTTGTGTTTAGATATGGCCGCTTGTTGTTGTTCACTGGCTAATTGTGTCCAACTCTTGGCAACCCCATGGACCGCAGCAGCCAGGCTTCCCTGTCCTTCACAGTCTCCCGAAGTTTGCTCAAATTCATGTCCATTCAGTCGATGATGCTATCCAACTATCTCATCCTCTCTTGTCCCCTTTCTTTTGCATTCCCAACATCAGGATCTTTTCAAATGAGTTGACTCTTCACATCAGGTGGCCAAAGTATTGGAGCTTCATTTTTAGCATCAGTCTTTCCAATGAATATTCAGAGTTGACTTCCTTTAGGATTGATTGGTTTGATCTCCTTGTAGTCCGAGGGACTTTCTCTTGTCTTCTCTAACACCACAATTCAAAAGCATCAATTCTTCAGTGTTCAGCCTTTGTTATGTCCAACTCTCACATCCATACATGACTACTGGAAAAACCATAGCTTTGGATACATACACCTTTGTTGGCAAAGTGATGTCTCTGCTTTTTAATACCCTGTCTAGGTTTGTCATAACTTCCCTTCCAAGGAATAAGCATCTTTTAATTTCAAGACTGCAGTCACCATTCACAGTGATTTTGGAGCCCAAGAAAATAAAATCTGTTACTGTTTCATCTATTTGCCATTAAGTGATGGGACTGGATGCCATAATATTAGTTATTTGAATGTTGAGTTTCAAGCCAACTTTTTCACTTTACTCCTTCACCGTCATCAAAAGACTTTTTAGTTCCTCTTCACTTTCTGCCATCAGAGTGGTATCATCTGCATATCTGAGGTTGTTTCTATTTCTCCCAGAAATCAAGATTCCAGATTCTGACCCATTCAGCTGGGCATTTCACATGGTGTACTCTGTATAGAAGTTAAATAAGAGGGTGATGATGTATAGCCTTGCCATACTCCTTTCCCAGTTTGGAACCAGTCCCTTGTTCCATGTCTGTTCCGATTGTTGCTTCTTGACCTGCATACAGGCTTCTCAGGAGACAGGTAAGGTGGTCTAGTAGTTTGGTCTCTAATAATTTTCCACAGTTTGTTATGATCCACACGGTGAAAGGCTTTAGCATAGTCAAAAATTGAGTCAATGAGACATGGCCACTACCTCAGGAAATGTACAGTCTTCTAGGACAGGGGTTGGAAAACTGTTTCTGTATTAGGCCAGATGATAGAAAAATTTCAAGGTTTTCTGGGTCATATATTCTACATTACAGCTAATTCAGCTCTCCCATAATAGCACTAAATAGCCATAGATAATATATAAAAAAAGAATAAATGTTGCTGGTACCAATAAATCTAAATACAGGGACACTGAAATTTGAATTTTATATAATTTTTACATCATAAACTCTTCTTTTTTTAACCATTTAAAAATATAAAAAAATTCTTTTCCCATGGACCATACAAAAACAGTGGCAGGCCAAGTTTGACCTATGGGCAATAGTTTGCCACAATATTATAAGGGAAATGGAACAAAATTGCAACACAAGGTATACACATAAAGAGCACTGATACAAAAAGGAAAAAGGGATTCTTTCAGCATGTAGACTGAGGTCATGATGGTGAAGAGAAAATGAAGTAGTTCTCACTTTGGTTTGCATTTCAGAAAGCATCTCAATTCTCATCATCATCTAGGTTCATTTGCCCAAGATCTAAGGACTCCAAACTAATGGGTGAATGCAGGACACAAATCACAGATTAGCATCATTCTTAGATATCTGCTGAATATGAATTGAATGATTTATATTACTTCTTAGCCCTAGAAACATTTAACCACAGTGATAGGTCTTCTGGGGACACAAGCTTCCGCTTTCACTCTGTACTAGCCGTTATTGTAATATCTGGGACCATCAAGCTCTCCCCTATTCTTCCCACTAAAATTCAGACTTTTCAGGCTTAATCCCACTGTATAAAATATAGATCCTATAAAATATGCACAACCAAGTGGTGTCTTGCCAGAGTGATGTGGTTTAGTTGTCCTTCTAGCATCAAATTTGGATTAAGCTACTTTCAGCAAAATCTGATCCTCAGTACCATGAGATTTTTTTCCCATTTCATGGAAATTATCGTTGTATGCATGCTATTGCCTGACTTCTTTGAGTCTTCTACATAGTCCTCATCAAAGTATAGCAGGATAACAAGACAAGAAGAGTGATCCTGGACAAGTTACAAAACCTCTCTAAGAATCAGCTCTCTTTTTCATAGGTTGCAAAGAATAATAAGCTCCTTGTGAGAAGTTTGAGAGGATTCAATGAATTATTATATGTAAAGTACTTAGTAAAATGACTAAGGATAAAGAATGATTAGAGAAAAGAAATTTCATATAGATTTGGTGGGCATATAATTGGAACATCTGTTTTCACAAAACTGACAATATTAGCTAAAGCTGGACACACACATAATCTGTGATATAGCAGTTCCACTACTGGGAAACAGAAATGAGGACATATGTGGGACAAAAGATGTGTGTGTGTATGTGAATGTTCATGGGAGTGTTCTTATTAACAGCAGCAAAGCAGAAACAAACTAAATGTCTATCAATGGGATGGATTTCAGATTTGAGACGCTTTCAGTGGGTAGTAACTTTTTGAAGTATTCTCAGAATGAGGGCAGACTTCTATATACAAAAATGCATAATTTGACAAGCCCAGTTAAAAGGACCCCCCCCCCCCAATAGCAAGGCAAAATGGGGAAAGGTCCCATGAAATAGCTGCTTCAGTTCTGAAGACAGTATATGATTATAGCCCATGTATAATTTAGAACCTTGTTACAGGAGATATTGCTCAAAGATATCTGAGCAGTCCATGAATAACGGGACACTTTGCTTCAAATAGTCTCAATCATGAGTACATGGACAGAAAGTCATGGGCAAATTTAAACTTCCTTAAAGTGAAACTTCACCAAAGACAGGAGAATGTCTCCAGGGGAACCAGGGCTTCAGATTCTCCTCTCTCAGATTTGGCTCATTAAAAAATTATTCTCACTTGTAAATTCTTTAAAAGCAGGTAAGAGTTTAAGGTGAGAGAATTACCATATAGAGAAAGAGAAAAAACAACAGAAACCTAACAAGCACAGCATAATTGGCCTGCAGAGATTTTGTCTCTGAGGGAAAAGAAGATCCCACATCTTGCCCAGCCCTTACTGGGGGCAATGCTGGCCTCTTGTCCTGGAGGTAGGGCAGTCGTGAACAGAGGCTCTCCATTGGGTTCTTGGGATTATGGTCAAGAAGCAATGATTTCCTTAACACACAGATTCTTTCCAGGCTCATGTGACAGTTGAGTTGTTTGTAGTATAGAGATAAAGGTCACATTTGAACAATTTGTTGTAAGAAAATGCATTTGAATAGCCAAACTGGCGAGAAATTTCTCTTGAATACCTCTGAAAAATGAAGTACCTGTCATAGGGCTTTTACAGCATTCATGTAATCATTGAACATAAGTTACTATAGGCTGTTTTCCCTGTGTCACATTGCACCCCCAGCACCTGTACACTGCTGGAAATCTGGACCAGAGGACAGGTTTGTGTTAACCAGCTCATTTTAAAACATTGATGGTCAGAAGGTGGTAACTTCAGCTGGATAACTGGCTTTAAACTTTCTGTCGCTCTAAGCAGTGTAGGTATGCATTAGGAAGTAGGAATCAGATCGGGATAGCAACTTAGCCAGTTAACATTTGGGAGAAATCTCAAACTTCCCTGCCAGCTTCTTTTTTGAGAAGAACATTTCTTTAGGGAGATTGAATTGCAGTTCTAGGAAGGAAAGGTGGTTCAGGAATGCTGTTTGTTTTATTGTTATTGTCACTTATAACACCGCCACCTTATTTTTGAAAGTCTGTTTTTAACTTTTATTTATGTATCATATTTTTAAAAGTTTTGATCATTTTACTTGTTTTGCTGTTGAATCTTTATTTTTTATTAAAAAATTATTCTTTTTACTACTGATGTCATATCCTAATTCTGTAACTCTTCCTACTTCCCTCACTCCAACGATGGGACAGATTTGAATGTATGCTGTGTTTAGATGGATGAAGAAGTTACAGCTAGACTTCCACATCTGTGGATTCACCAACCATGGATTGAAAAATATTAAAAATAATTCTAGAAAGTTATCAAAAGCAAAACTTGAATTTGCTGCATACTGGCAACTATTTACAATACATTTACTTTGTATTAGATATTATAAGTAATCTAGAGATGATTTAAAGTGTACAGGAGCATGTGTGTGGGTTATATGCAGTAACAGACCACTTTATATAAGGGAGCTGAACATTCATGGATTTTGGTGTTCACTGGAGTCCTGGAACCAATCCCATGGATACCGAGGGGCAAGAATAGGTAATGATAGTTGAACTGGGAAATGCAAGTTCATTGACAAAGCAGTTCATTCACCCCAGGACATGGCACTTTAAAAACATGAAGATGATACAGAAACATGACATGCTAACAATGAGTGTTTCTATTTGTATCAATAACTTGCTGAGCCTTTAAGGGGAATTACTGACCCAAGAACAGGGATTACTATATTTTCTTTGTCTAGCCCTTAACTATTATTTGTTTTTAAGAGGTGAAGGCCTCAAAACCATAAGAGATTATCATCAGATTTTTCAACAAAGCCTCCTTATTTGGTTCCTGAGAATACCTTAAATAATCATCAGCTGCCTCCTGGATTGTTTTGTCTTTCTTTTAGCCCTCTCCCAGAGAACTTGTGCTACATGAATTGTTTTGTGTGTTATAGCAGGATTAAAGATACCTCACGTACCTTTCTAGAAATACTATCTATTAAAATGCTATATGTACATGGTCACATGCCACTGACAGGTCTCAGATTTTCCCCTTTGAAGTCACTTACCTCTCTCTGGTACCTGAGGTCTTCACCAGTGATAATTTCATATTCCAACTTTTCCCTTTTTACTGGGGATAAAAAGGTAGGTTTCCTCTTTCTTTGGTAGAAATATTACAAAGTGACTTGCTAATCGGAAGCTCTAGAGTAAATTCTAAAGAATTAAAGAATATGTTGTACTTTTATTGCCTCCTCTTATAACTTACATAAATTATCTTTTGAAGTGCGAATGGTTTATCAAGCTTAATTCATAAGCGTTCCAGAGATAATACTCAAGCTCTTGCGCTTTCTGAAGTACTAATACATAAACAGGATTAGAAAGTTTGAGGATGGTATTGAGCAGAGTAGGCTATTACTTTCTGGCCATGTTAGGCACAGTAAAGGGAGCATAGCATTAGGATGAGAAAAGACAAAATTTTCTAAGGCACAAGGGACAGTCACGTATTTCAGATGGAGATAAAAGTAAAGAGGGTTTAAGGAAAGAGGTAATCAGTCATTTCACAGAGTTAACTTTAATTTTTCCATTACATTTTATAGTCTCCAAACCACAGCAATCCCTGTCCAGAATATATAGAAATAGAATTAGAATGAATGTGCAACCAGTTTCCCCTTATCGTTTAGTTAATAGGCTAGCACGTGTGCAACTATCTGAGCTTTAATCACTAAAGAAGATGGTTAATGCATCTTTGTTTCTTGACAGTCATCCTCTGTTGACCCCATGCACTGCGGTTCTTTCAAGGGAGGAGAAATACAATATAGAAGATTCTTTCCTCTTATTCTATCAACCAGATAAAAGACACATAGGTGAAGTTTTCTCAAGACTGAGTCTGATTACTCAGGCCTTCGTTTTTCATCTCACTGAATTGGAGATGTAGTTTTTGACAATTTTTAGCTGCTAAAAACTATTTTATATTTGCTACCTTCTAGCTTATAACCCAAAATTTGTGATTTTAAAAGGGTGGAAATTTAATATCTCATTTTCACAGTCAAAGAATCCAGAAATAAAAAAGTGATTAAAACCATTCAATATGGATTTTGAGATCATAAGAAGGGAAAAACTGGTATTTAACAAAGAAGTAAATAAACTCCATAGTTAGGAGTTGGCTTTAAAGAAAAAAATCACAGTTTACAGTTAACATTTTTAACCCAATTATCTAAGCATTTTAATGAAAATCTTCCCACTTAAGGAATGAGAAGAGTTTTCTATTCTCCTTGGATCTGAGCCATATCAGGCTTTCTACGGTGGTCCCAAACCCAGAAGGAGACACATGATCTGAAAACGTACACCACTTATTATTGGATGGCTGTTTTGTCTAAATGACCTCATAAGAGCCTCTGGCACCTTAACTTTCTAGTCTTTTTCGATTTATAACTTGGTTTTGTCTTCAGAGGCCCATGGGCAGGGAAAACCAGACATGGATGAGTGAGTTCATTCTTCTGGGGCTGTCCAGCCTCTGGGAGACGCAGGTCTCCCTCTTTGTCCTTTTCCTGGCCATGTATCTGGTGACCGTGCTGGGGAACTTCCTGATAATCCTCCTTATCAGACTGGACAGCCGGCTGAACACACCCATGTACTTTTTCCTCAGTGTCCTGTCGTTTGTGGACGTCTGTTATACCAACAGCACGGTCCCCCAGATGCTCGTTCACTTCCTGTCAGCCCGGAAGTCCATCCCGTTCTACAGCTGTGTGCTCCAGCTGCTTATCTCCTTGGCAATGGGCAGCACAGAGTTCTTCCTGCTGGGGGCCATGGCCTATGACCGCTACGTGGCAGTGTGCCACCCCCTGCACTACACGGTCATCATGCACGGAGAGCTGTGCCTGGGGCTGGCCGCAGGCTGCTTGGTGGCTGGTTTCATGAATTCGCTGATGCAGACAATCATCACCTTTCAGCTACCTCTGTGCCGTAAGGTTGTTAATCACTTTGCCTGTGAGATGTTGGCTATGCTGAGGCTGACCTGTGTGGACACCTCCTTCAACAAGGTCATGGTGGCCGTCTCAGGATTTCTGGTCATCATGCTTCCCTGTTTTCTTGTTCTGTTCTCCTACGGTCAGATAGTCGCCACCATTCTGCGCATTCGCTCTGCCCAGGGACGCCGCAAAGCGTTTGGGACGTGCGCCTCTCACCTCACTGTGGTTTCCATGTGCTTTGGCACAGCCTTCTTCACGTACTTGAGACCCACGGCTGGCTCCTCCGCAGAACAGGAGAAGAGGGTTGCTCTCTTCTATGCTGTGGTGACCCCAATGCTGAATCCCTTAATCTATAGCTTGAGAAACAAGGAAGTGATGAGTGCCTTTAGAAGAGTGTTGAGGAAATTTAGTGAAAAAAGATAACGATTCAAAGAATTTCGCCTTCCCTCCAACAGCCCATAAAACGGCATTTTAATTAAAGAGAAAATGATGGATGTGCCCTTTCTCCTCAGATTTGCTGATAAGGCAGATCACGGTGAACAAGGTTTTCTAGACTGACTTTCCACATTCATCCACATTTTGACTATGTGCATCACTACTGCAGTAAATAATCTGCCTCCAACACAGGGGATGTAGGTTCAATCCCTGGGTCAGGACAATCGCCTGGAAGAGGAAATGGCAACCCACTCCAGTATCCTTGCCTGGGAAATCCCATGGACAGAGGAGCCTGGCAGGCTATAGTCCATGGGGTCACAAAGGAGTCAGACATGATTGAGCAAAACAACAACAAATTTTTTTAAAGCCTTTGATTCTTACGCTGCAATCTTCTGGATAACCTCTCCTCCTAGACTTCATATCCCCCCTTTTACTTTCAAATTCTTCTTGCATGTTCCCTCAGAAAATGCAATATAAATACTAAAAAAAATTTCAGGGTGGGAACAGCCACACTTCATGTGGCTTTGAAAACTCTCTAACCTCTAGTTTCCTCAATTATAAAAACAAGTGATCATAACCAGTGATGTGATTATTTTGAAGATTATAAATTATCTATGTGAAATACCTAGTAGAGTGGTGGCATAGAGTATTCAACTATTTTTTTTAAGTAGGATTACACAATTGTAGGGCTACGTGTTATGCAAACTTCTCTCTCTATACAACTACTCAAATGAGTCTTTTTCCTTTTGCTATGGCTCTAGTAGATCACTGTTCTATGTCTGCTCCAAGCAATTACTTTACCCAGAACTATGGCATTTATTCATCCATCCATCCATGCAGCTATCTACCTAACTACCTACCTACATATCTAGCTCATGTATCTTTTTAGCTCCAGGCCAGACAAGACCTTTCTTGTGATCTCCAAACACATGTATCAATGTTTGCTTGACTCCTTCACTTACATGATATAAATCTCATTTTTACCATAGTTAAAATAGAGCTACTATGCTTGCTTCCCCGGTCCCAAACTATTCCTTTCCTCTTGCCACCAAACACCTTCACTGTATTAGTAAAAGGGACTATCATACATCAGAGTAATTTCTGATTCCTTTCTTTTCCATTCTACCCAGCAATAGTTTCATTTGCTTGCCAACAAAATATGTGATTAACTGGTCTCTCTGTTTCCACCTCTCCTTTTTACATTCTGTTCTGCACACAACAACTTTACTTTTTAAAATTATTGTTTGCTTTTTTACTTTATTTTGTAAGTGAAAACAGAGGCAGAATACAATACTGAATGTATAACTTAGTGAATTATTAAAAGACAAACCGTCTTGTAACCACCACTCAAAACAAACAAAAACATATCTGCTAGCTGCTGCAACAGCCCCTCCATGTATCCTAATGACAACTCCTTTTTCCCAAGAGTAACTATTCTCTTGACCTTTGTAGTAATTACTGTACTGTATTTACTTATGACTTTATTCCTCAAGCAAACATCCCTAGTCACTGTAGTTGAATTTTGCCCAGTTTTCTCAATTTGATATGCTTAGAAATCTCTTTAATCTACAGGGCCCCTCTAACTCTGTCTTTTCCCTCCAGTTTATTTGAGTGACCTGGGCCATTTGACCTGTAGAAAGCTTCTTTATCTTAGAAAACAAATCAGGTCACATCTTTTTCCTGCTTAGAATAAAATCCAAACTCCATATGTGCAGGGCCTGATATGGCCTTATGTGTGCCTGCTTCTTCATCTGCATCCTGATTCCCTCCTCCTCTCTCTGATTGCTCTCAGGGCACACCGTTTGTCTATCAGGGTTGGAAGAAAAGGACTGTCTCTATAAAAGAGAAATTTATTTTTTTTTACAAGTCATATGAATTCATGAAAAAAAAATTGCAGACCTGTTAGATTTTTCTATGTGAAATCTGAGACTTACCTAATGTATTAATAATTTACTAATAAGCACTCATAAGTTTAATAATAAATGCTACCTTTCACTGGAAATTCTCAATCCTATCAATTAGTATCACGAATAACTAGGCTCAAATTTCTGAGTAAAATCTCAAGAGTAAAGATATTTTGACCTCCCGCTTTTTAAGAAGAGAAAATCAAGTGTTCATCTTAGAAAGGGCAAAATATTATGTTCACCAGTTAAACTATAAACTTCATGTGAGTAAGGACTATGTGTTTTATCTCGTTTTTTTCCCCAGTGCCTTAATAGTGCCAATAAATACCTGCTGATTAAATAACTTATTAATTGAAACTTTCTTTACAATTTTAGAGGTTGCCTTTTATGAAACATATAAAGATAATTCGTATTAGAATTTAGTACAGTGGTAAATAAGACTTTTAAAAATAGGTGCTGGGTTAACTGGTTCATATCGTTGTTCCTCAGTAGATGAAATTTTATCACCCATACAAGGCTTCTTTCATTAACTGAAATTGATTAATTATATTTTACCCCATTCTTTATTCTTAATTCTTCCTTGATGTGTGGACAGCTATTCTGGTATGTTTAATGCATGCAATGGTGTTTGAGAGTGTGTTTATGTGTTTAGAAATATATTAACTACTCAATAAACTAATACAATGTCTTAGTTTATTTATTTTTTTACTTCAAACTGTACAGAGTAATCCATGGTGTCCACCATATTTTAGCTACCATTCTTTGCTGTGGTACCCAACTCCCCCTCACCACATATGGCCCTATGATTTACCTCATAATACAGGTGCACTTAAAGACCTATGAGGATTTATTTGGGGAATATACACAGGAACCAAATAGCTTGGTAATGGATAATGCTCACCAGATTGGCTTTATCTAACTCTTACTTCAGTGTGTGAGGGTTCTTATCTATCCACAGCCTGCTTATTTTAAATTTTTTCTAGCCTAGACGGTATAAATTTGTTTTCTTTTGCATTATTCTTATAATTAATCAATATGAACATGTCTTCACATGCTGACCTTCTGATTTCATCTACCTTCACCCCACCCCATTCTATTCATGCCTTCCCCAACTCAGTTCATGTTAACTCCATCATTGCAGTGATTAGGGCATTTCTGTCTTTTTCTCATATCTGTTTTAAATGGGCAAGCGTAGCCTGTTGTCTCTGTTCTCAAAATATATACATAATATGATCACATCTCAACGTCACATCTCACACATCCCAGTGTGAGCCACCCTTCCTCCCATACGAGTTACTGCAATTGCTTATATCAAATTTTCCTGCTTCTCTTCTTATATCCCAGGATTCAGAGTGATCCATTTAAAACATAATTGAAAGAGACACATATATCCCAGTGTTCATTGCAGCACTGTTTATAATAGCCAGGACATGGAAGCAACCTAGATGTCCATCAGCAGACTAATGGATAAGAAAGCTGTGGTACGTATACACAAAGGAATATTACTCAGCCATTAAAAAGAATACATTTGAATCCGTTCTAATGAGGCGGATGAAACTGGAGCCTATTATACCGAGTGAAGTCAGCCAGAAGAAAAACACCCATGCGGTATATTAACGCATATACATGGAATTCAGAAAGATGGTAATGATGACCCTGTATGAGAGACAGCAAAAGAGACAGATGTATAGAACAGTCTTTTGGACTCTGTGGGAGACGGCGAGGGTGGGATGATTTGGGAGAATGACATTGAAACATGTATATTATCATATGTGAAATCAATCGCCAGTCTAGGTTCGATGCATGATACAGGATGCTTGGGACTGGT
>SJYX01021491.1:10076-40129 GCA_006410675.1 Oreotragus oreotragus | reverse complement strand
AACAAAAACAAGACCAGGAGCTGACTGTGGCTCAGATCATGAACTCCTTATTACCAAATTCAGACTTAAATTGAAGAAAGTAGGGAAAACTGCTAGACCATTCAGGTATGACCTATATCAAATCCCTTATGATTATACAGTGGAAGTGAGAAATAGATTTAAGGGCCTAGATCTGATAGATAGAGTGCCTGATGAACTATGGAATGAGGTTCATGACATTGTACAGGAGACAGGGATCAAGACCATCCCCATGGAAAAGAAATGCAAAAAAGCAAAATGGCTGTCTGGGGAGGCCTTACAAATACCTGTGAAAAGAGAGGCGAAAAGCAAAGGAGAAAAGGAAAGATATAAGCATCTGAATGCAGAGTTCCAAAGAATAGCAAGAAGAGATAAGAAAGCCTTCTTCAGTGATCAATGCAAAGAAATAGAGGAAAAGAACAGAATGGGAAAGACTAGAGATCTCTTCAAGAAAATCAGAGATACCAAGGGAACTTTTCATGCAAAGATGGGCTCGATAAAGGACAGAAATGGTATGGACCTAACAGAAGCAGAAGATATTAAGAAGAGGTCGCAAGAATACACGGAAGGACTATACAGGAAAGATCTTCACGACCCGGATAATCATGATGGTTTGATTACGCATCTAGAGCCAGACATCTTGGAATGTGAAGTCAGGTGGACCTTAGAAAGCATCACTATGGAGGTGATGGCATTCCAGTGGAGCTAGAATAGAGGTCTTTGGTTCAAGAATATATCATAGTGTCTGTCTCATAGCTACCAAACAATAAACATTTTCTGATTGAACCATATTTCAGCCTTTTGTATTGCTGTTGCTATACACTGTGTTCATTTTCCTTTAGTTTTCTACCATTTCCTTGTTGGTATGTACATTGTAGACATGAATCCTTTTCTGTTATAGCCATTGCAAATATATACCTCTGATATGTCACCTCTGTGAACTGTATTAATGGAGTCCTTTGTTGAATGAAAAATCGTCATTTTGATATAATCCAATTTATCATATTTTGTCCAGTGATTTAAACATATGAAGTTTTGTTTTTCTAAAAAAATCTTCAAATCTAGGTCATAAAAATTAAGTTTTCTACTTTCACCTTTGACAGCATTTCTTTAGTTTATCTCTAGCATTTTAATTTCCTTAGACATCTCCTTCTGCATAAGCTGTTAAATATAGGTCTAGTGTTTTTCCCCATGTTGTGGTCCATTTATGGTCCTATACATAGATCTATCTTTCAATTCTATTCTCTTCTGTTTTGTTAATTTTTTTTTTCACCATGCAATCCTATTTTCTAATTCTAAAAACTGAAATATCATTGACATATAATGGTATATCAGTTTCAAGTGTAAAACAGTGTTTTGACACTTATATAGATTACATACTAATCACCATGGTAAGTCTAATAACCATCTGTTATGAGACAAAAGTATTATAAATTACTGACTATATTCCCTATGCTGTCCATCACATTCCAGGACTTATTTATTTTGTAACTGCAAATTCATACCTCTTAATCTCACTCACCTGTTTCTCCCAACCTCCCACCCGTCTTCCAATCACCGTTGTTTTTTTTTTTCCTCTTTGTGAGTCAGTTTCTGTTTTTGCTTCACTGGTTTGTTTCTTTGTTTTAGATTCCACATATAAGTAAAATCATACATTTGTTTTCCTTTCGCTGGCTTATTTTACTTAGCATAATATCCTCTAGGTCCATCTATACTGTCACAAATGACAGAATTTCATTCTTTTTTATGGTTGAGTAATATTTCATTTTGTATATACATATATACTATATCTTCATTATTCTTTCATCTGTTTATTAGAACTTAATGTACTGCTGTATCTTGGCTACTGTAAGTAATGCTGCAACGAATACAGGTATACATATATCTTTTTGAATTAATGTTTGTTTATTTGTTTTCTTTCAGTAAACATCCAGAAATGTAATTGCTGTATTGGGTAGTAATATTTTTAAGTTTTTGAGGAAACTTCACACTGTTTTCCATAGGGCTGCACCAATTTACATTACTACTGATGGAAACTTCATTGAGGGTTCTTTTTTCTCCATTTCCTTGCCAATAATTGCTATTTGTTGTCTGTCTGATCATAACCATTCTGACAGGCTACATGAGGTGAGGTGATATTGTGGTTTTCAATTGCATTTCTCTGATGATTAGTGATGTTGGGCATCTTTTCTTGTGTTTCTTGGCCATCTGTATTTCTTCTTTGGAAAAATGTCTATTCATAGCCTGTGACCATTTTTTAATAGAACTTATAAAAATATATTGAATTGTGTGATTTCTTTATATATCTTGGATATTAACCCCTTATCTAGTGTATTATTTGCAAGTACTTTCTCTCATTCATAGGTCGTCTTTGTTGATGCTTTCTTTCCTTGTGAAAAAGTTTTTTAGTTTGATGTAATCCCATTTGCTTACTTTTGCTTTTGTCTCTCTTGTCTGAGGAGATAGACACACAAAAATATTGCTGAGACTGACGTCAAAGAGTGTACTGTCTATGCTTTCTTCTAGAGTCTTTTGGTTTCAGGTCCTATATTTAAGTCTTTAACCCATTTAAAGTTTGTTTTTGTGTATGGTATAAGGTAGTGGTCCACTTTAATTCTTTTGCCTATAGCTTTCCAGTTTTCTCAACACCATTTATTCAAGAGAGTGTCTTTTCCCCATCGTATATTCTTTCCTCTTTTCTCATAGATTAACTGACCATAGATATGTGAGTTTACTTCTGGGCTTTCTCTTCTGTTCCACTGAAATGTGTGTGTGTGTGTGCCTGCCTGTTCCATACTGTTTTGATTATTGTATGATACCTCTAGCTTTGTTCATCTTTATTAAGATTGCTTTGGTTGTTTAGAGTCTTTTGTGGTTCCATATACATTTAAAAGTTTCTTGTTCTGGTTCTGTGAAAAATGCCATTAGTATTTTGAAAGAGATTGCATAGAGTCTATAGATTTCTTTTGGTAGTGTAGACATTTTAACAATATTAATTCCTTTCATTACTGAGCACAGGATATCTTTCCATTTATTTGTGTCATCTTCAACTTCTTTCCGGAGAACATATACATTTAAAAGTTTCTTGTTCTGGTTCTGTGAAAAATGCCATTAGTATTTTGAAAGAGATTGCATAGAGTCTATAGATTTCTTTTGGTAGTGTAGACATTTTAACAATATTAATTCCTTTCATTACTGAGCACAGGATATCTTTCCATTTATTTGTGTCATCTTCAACTTCTTTCCGGAGAAGGCAATGGCACCCCACTGCAATACTCTCGCCTGGGAAATCCCATGGACGGAGGAGCATGGTAGTCTACAGTCCATGGGGTCGCAAAGAGTCAGACATGATGGAGCGACTTCACTTTCACTTTTCACTTTCCTGCATTGGAGAAGGAAATAGCAACCCACTCCAGTGTTCTTGCCTGGAGAATCCCAGGGACAGGGGAGCCTGGTGGGCTTCCGTCTATGGGGTCGCACAGAGTCAGACACGACTGACTGACTTAGCAGTAGCAGCAGCAGCAACTTCTTTCATCAGCATCTCCTTGGTATTTTTATTCCCAGGTATTTTTTTTTTCTTTTTGGTGCAATAGTAAATGGTATTGTTTTTAATTTTCTCTTTCTGATAATTCTTCATTAGTGTATAGAAATGTCACAGATTTCTATATATTTTATTTTGTATCCTGCAACTTTACGGAATTCATTTATTAGTATTAATAGTTGAAGAGTGGGAGCTTAGGGGCTTTCTACATAGTATCATGCCATTTGTAAATAGTGAGTTTTGCTTCTATCCTCCATTCTGGATGCCTTTTATCTCTCTCTCTTGCTCTCGTTTTTTTTTGGTCTGATCACTGCAGCTATTACTTCCAATGTGTGTGATCAGTCGCTTCAGTTGTGTCTGATTCTGTGACTGCATGGACCACAGCCCACCAGGCTCCTCTCTCCTTGGGATTTTCCTGCAAGAATTCTAGAGCGGGTTGCCATGCTCTCCTCCAGGGGATCTTCCCAACCCAGGGACTGAAGCCACATCTTCTGCATTGCCGGTGGATTCTTTACTGCTGAGCTATGGGGAAAGCCCAATACTATGTTGAATCAAAGTGGCGATGGTTGGCACACTTGTGTTGTTGATCTCACAGGAAATGCTTTCAGCTTTTCATTATTGAGTAAGTTAGCTGTGAGTTTGTCATATATGGCCTTTGTTATGTTGACATGTTTCCTCTATAGTTAGCTATTTATAGCATGATATATTCCATATAAATTTTGAGTAATTTCTTAAAGTTCCATGAAACATTTACCTGAAATTTTGATTAGGTTTACTTTAAGCTCAGAGATTCATTTTGGAGCATTGACATCTTTATTAAATTGTCCAATCCAAAGCATGAAATGTATTTTTAGTTCAGATAGTCTTTAATGTTTTATTTGGAGTTTTCACATATTCTCCATATTTTTAAAATAAATATCTGTTAAACATATGTTATATGCCAGACAATCTTCTGGGTGTTGTGGATCCAACAATGAAAAGCATACAGAAGTGTCTGCCTTCTTGGACATTGTGGTGGTGGTTTGGTTGCTAAATTGTGTCTGACTGTTATGTTTTACTTAAAGGAAAATAGACAGTAAATATAGGAAATAAATAATCAATACAGTGTGTCATAATTACTATGGAGAAAAATAAAATGGGGAAAGTAGATAAAGAACACAGGAGGATTGAAAGTATTGGGAGAGAGTGCCATAGAATTCATGTATATACTCTGCTGAGAAATTCCTAATTACTTTATAATTTATAATTCCTAAATACTTCACAATTATTATATGAGGTATTTTATTTTACTTTTTTTAGTTGGTTATTGCTGGCATACAAAAATGCTATTGATTTCTATAAGGTGGTCTTGATCTAGTTCTCTTTTATAGATTGTTGAAAAAATGTTTCTGGTTTATAGTCATATTGTCTATAAATAGTGATAGTTTTTATAATCTTTTATCCATCTTAATCTATTTCCTTTTCTTGTATCATAGTCTAAAACCTCTAAGGTCATATGAAAAAATAGCCATGATAGCTGGTATTCTTTCTTGTTCCTGATCTAAAGGCAGGAATCTGCAGATTCTCCATTAAATACAATATTCTCTGTAGATTTAGGGTATTTAATTTGAATTAAGTCAAGTGTTTAAGTTTGAAGTATATTAAAGTAAACGATTAGCTTCTCTAGAATATATCAAAGCATATCATAAAGCAACTACAATTAAAATTATAGTATTGGTGTAGAAAAAGACATGTGTCAATAAATCAACATACAAACTCAAAAGAAACCTAAAGAAACCTTTGTCATGGGAATTTAGTGTGTCGTAATTGTGTAATTAATTTAGAAAATATGTACGATATTGGGAAAAATTGCCACCTTAGTAGGAAAAATAGCTCATCTTTCCTATTGTATGTAAAAATGATCAATTCTTAATATCTAGAGGTGAAGAAGTTCACTTTACAAATGATTTTATGTTCATTCCTGTTTAAATCTAAAGTATATAATGGTAAAAGAATAAGAAACAAAGCAATAAATCCACAAAACATAAAGGACAATAAATAAATTAATATATTTTATAAGAAATGCCAGGAACGTTTTAGAAGCTAGAGAGCAAATTCTTTCTTATCTTTTTAAGGTTCAGAGGTAACATAGGCTCTGTGACACTTTCCCTTTCAGCAGTGCCCACATAGGCAGCCATCTGTAGGTAGGCTGTCTATTCTTTTTAAAAAGTGGGTCTCAGGCTGGGAGAAGACACTATTTACACCAACTCTCAAGCCCTTTACAGGGCAATGCCACCTAACCAAGCAGAGGATGAGAACAGACTGGTTACACTCACTTAGACGAGACACGTGGTGGAAATCTCCCCTGCTACCCTTAGGAAAGGGAAAATGGGGAATAGAAGTTTCACTGCACAATGCTTAGCATCCTCACTAGAGTATTTTTAACAGAGGGTAGTGGTGTTTTATTAAAGATTCTGAACACTAAAAATCCCTAAGTACAAACCAACATACGGAAGATCATCTTCCTTAAAGTGAAGGGAAAGGCAGAAGTTCTAAGGTTGCAGAATGTGATGGGAGAATTACAAACCTGGACTGTGGGTGTGCTCAGTCGTGTCCAGCTCATTGCAGCCCCCTGGACTGTAGCCCACCAGGCTCCCCTGTCCACGGAATTCTCCAGGCAAGAATACTGGAGTGGGTTGCCATTTCCTCCTCCAGAGGATCTTCCTGACTCAGGGATACAAACTCCACAACTCTCCCAGCCCTGCCATCTTTCCGAGGCACAGGATGGCCCCCTCCATTCTCCAGAGGTAACTCAGGCATTTCCAGTCTTTCTTCAGCACTTGTTTAGCAACATGAACTGTGAAACTAGCTTCCTGTAATCCGTGACTTCTTCTGTATTCTTCAAGTCTCAGAGTACAGTGGCTTGATATAGTTGTCTTGTGATAGAAGTTCATCCTGAAAATTATGTTCTGTCTATTCAAATTATGTTTGTGAGTATACAGCTAAGTAGATTTGAAAAGAAGTTTGAGAACAGTTTAAGCATGACTGAGTGCATTTATGTGTGGGTTCCAAAGGGGCCATGATGGAAAGTGAGCCTATGAGTGGAAAGAATTCTGGGCTCTCCTCCACCTGTGTAATGATTTTAGCTTAATTACATGGCTACTCAAATTTTTACCTCTGGCTTTGGAATGATTACCAAGTGACCTGGAAATGTAGTCCACTTTTTATATTAGTGTGATAGTAACCATTTACATGAACAGTGGGGGATATGTTGGTTCAATTTATAAGCACTCACCACTGCACAGAAGAGATTCTGAGTTTCCCATGGGAGTCAGCTCAGAAGGGACAAATTTTCCCAATCAGATGAAACTCATACTCTCAGACCAGGACCCTTCATCATGTCCCACCTTTTACTTTTTAAGGATATTCTTTTGTCTAGAGAAAACTATTCTTAGGTTTGAAACTTTGAAAGCTAATTTAAAAAAATAAGCAATTGATTTATTTATTTCTGATACTGGATCATTTTTATTTCCTTATATTTCATATTCAGAGCTCTTAGTTTTCTCTTAGAAGAGGAAGAAAGGACTTCCTGCCATGGATCCACTATAAGACACTGTTCATCACCATGTCGGACACAGAGTAGAGGCACGATCACCTTTTCACGTTTATGAAAGAGGCCTTCCACGTGCTTCAAGAATAGAGTCTCCAGTGGGGGAGATGTGCTGTGTTTCTCTTCCTTATGTTGCTGAAGTGGCTTGAAGGCCAGATCTCAACTTCACAGGTAAATGAGAGGGACCTACTCTGGCCCACCAGGACTCTGAAGTAAATGGGCTCAAAAGTAGAAAGTAGGATCTCATTTAATCTCCTTGATATGTTTCCTGATTTTCATGTTTGATGTATCCATAGCCTTTTAAAAAATGACTGTCATGTGCTCTACACAAGGTCTGCTATGTATCAGTTCAGTTCAGTTCAGTTCAGTTAAGTCACTCAGTCGTGTCCGACTCTTTGCGACCCCATGAATCGCAGCACACCAGGCCTCCCTGTCCATCACCAATTCCCGGAGTTCACTCAGACTCATGTCCATCGAGTCTGTGATGCCATCCAGCCATCTCATCCTCTGTCGTCCCCTTCTCCTCCTGTCCCCAATCCCTCCCAGCATCAGAGTCTTTTCCAATGAGTCAGCTCTTCGCATGAGGTGGCCAAAGTACTGCTATGTATAGGAGCAGCTTAAGGGATGTGCCCCTGCTTGTCAGATAATCCTACTTACCTGCTGACTCCTCCATTGTCTAGTCACTTCAGCTCTTTTTCCCATCTGAAAAACAGTTAATAAGCCAAAGCTCACAGTGTTGTCGTGAAGACATATTTTTGTTGCTTAGTCATTGTGTCCGACTCTTTGTCACCCCATGGACTGTAACCCTCCAGGCTCCTCTCTTTATGAGATTTCCCAGGCAAGAAGTACTGAAGTGAGTTGCCATTTCCTTCTCCAGGGGATCTTCCTGACCCAGGGATGTAACCTGTATCTCTTGTGTTTCCTGCATTGGCAGGCAGATTCTTTACCACTTGCACCACCTGGGAAGCCCCATATATTAGTAGATATATGAGGTATTTAGTATAATGACTAGTACAGAGTAAGTGTTCAGCAAATAAAAATAAATTTAATTATGGTTCTTGTTTTTCTTTTACCATCTTTCCCACTCCAGTGGATTTTTGCACTCTAGCTGTGCAAAAGTGTTTCAGTGAAGAATATTACTTATATCTTTAAATATTGTGCATTTTTTGCCAGTGTTGCAGCTGAGTGTCTTGTTCCAATCAGTTTGATGTAAGTGACAGGAAGCTTTCAGTGCAAAGACTTGAAAGTGGTATCTTTGTTCAGTCATCATTTTTAATACTTTCTGTGTGATACTCAATTTCTGAAAGTTCTCTTTTTAATAAATTCCTTGACATTTTGGACCTTATTCAAAGCAATACTAAATCCTGAATATTTTATAGTTAACCATGTGAAAATAAACTATAATAGCAAGACCTCCAGCCATCTGTGTTGTAAGTGGTGTGATCTCTAACAATCATCCTAAAAGCTTTTATGCTAAAACTGGAAACTTTTAATAAATGTAATCTGCTGCCCATCTGCTGTTTGAATAGTAAATAAGCCATTGTAATAATGACCCTCATGTGGAATTTTCAGGTACTGTCACAGGAGTATCTCAGAGACCTCAAACTCCCACCTGCACATTTTAGTTATGGATACATTTCTTTCTTTAAGTAGGAAACATAAAATAAGTTTTGACTTGGGATTAAAAAAACTGTTACTGCCTCTGTTATCGTGTTCTATTAAGACCTGATTTTCTACCCTTCTGCCTTCACTGGTGAGGAGTGATTCCTGTTATATTTGTGAATGAATGAGTTGTCCTTTCCTTGAGAAAACATTGTTATTAAGTAATAACATGATGGGCTTCCTTGATGTCTCAGTGGTAAAAAATCTACTTGCAACGCAAGAGACGCAGGTTCAGTCCCTGGGCCAGGAAGATCCCCTGGAGGAGGGCACGGCAACCCACTCCAATATTCTTGCTTGGAAAATCCCACGGACAGAGGAGCCTGGTGGGCTATAGTCCATAGGGTCACAAAGAGTTGGCCATGACTGAAGTGACTAAGCATGCACACACGATAGCATGACATCATTAAACACATTAGTAAATTACCCTTGGAGGACATAAGAGATACGTTTTAACAGGTATGTTTACCTTCTCTTCATTTAACACCTGATTCTTGAAGTTGGCCGTCGTGGGTTGACATGCCCGCCTGGGCCACTGGCGTGAAGTAGGTGAAGATGAGACCTTCCACCTGACACTCTCAGATTAAAAGGGCAAATTATAGAAAACAAATCAAAATCCCTTGGTAATAAGTATGAGAATATTACCTAAAACATTCAGGATTTCATGAATACATTCCATTGAGGAGGGGTGAGTACAGCTGTGTCTGAGACATCCAGAGAGTAAACAAAACAAAAAAGCTAAATGTTACTGAACATCGTGTAGAATTCAGAAGAAGATCTTTCATGTGGGCTAAAACCTTTCTCACCAGAAAGACAGTAATTATCCCCTCTAATACCTACCAAGTTAACTAGAATTTTAAATCTAAACACCTCATTAATTTTCTTCCTCCATTTAAGAGTAGATATTTGAGAGAAAAACTTATGTTCTAATAAATTGAATTTCAAGAATGTAACCTTTTTTTCCCCTTGATCTCCAGCTGCACAACTGGATACCGTTACATTCTTCCTCTACAGATAACGTTAAGCAGAGTTTGGATGACGATCTGGCTGAGACATTCAGGGAGAACTTTAAGTTCAAATGGGTGGGTTCTCCATGTGGTATGAAAGCCACCTTCCAATTCTGAGTTTCTTTAATTCATCATTTTGACATCTTTAGTTCAGTTCTTAGAAACTAAATGGGTCAGGGGAATGAAACACAGACATGGATGGGTGAGTTCATTCTGCTGGGGCTGTCCAGCAACTGGGGGACTCAAGTCTCCCTCTTTGTCTTGTTCTTGGCCATGTACTTGGTGACTGTTGTGGGAAATGTCCTCATCCTTCTTCTGATCAGACTGGACAGCAGGCTTCATACCCCCATGTATTTCTTCCTTAGTGTTTTATCTCTTGTGGACCTTTGTTACTCAAGCAGTATTGTCCCTCAAATGCTGGTCCACCTGCTCTCAGTCCAGAAGTCCATCCCATTCTACAGCTGTCTGATCCAGCTCTCTACATCCCTGGCACTGGCTGCGTCTGAGTTCCTATTGCTGGGGGCCATGGCCTATGACCGCTATGTGGCAGTGTGCTACCCACTGCACTACATGGTCATCATGCATGGAGGGCTGTGTCTGGGACTGGCTGTTGGCTGCTTGGTGGCTGGTTTCATGAATTCACTGATGGAGACCGTCATCACCTTTCGGCTTCCCCTGTGTCACAATGTTATTAATCACTTTGCTTGTGAGACCCTAGCAGTGCTGCGGCTAGCCTGTGTGGATATCTCTTTCAACAAGGTCATGGTGGCTATCTCAGGATTTCTGATGATCATGCTTCCCTTTTCCCTGGTTCTGTTTTCCTATGGTCGTATAGTTGCTGCCATTCTGCACATTCACTCTGCTCAGGGACATAGCAAAGCATTTGGGACGTGTGCCTCTCACCTCATTGTGGTTTCCATGTGCTTTGGCACAGCCATCTTCACCTACCTGGGGCCACGGTCTGCCTACTCAGTGGAAGGGGAGAAGATGGTTGCTCTGTTCTACGCTGTAGTGGCCCCTATGTTGAACCCCTTGATTTACAGCTTGAGAAATAAAGAAGTTATGGCTGCTCTCAGTAAACTTTTAGAGAAATTCAGAGACAAAGGGTAAAGACTATAAGAACTTCTTGTTATCTATCATCAAAATCAAAAAGAAGATCAGGTAAGTGAAGGTGGGACTGCCACATTTACACTAAAAAAGACTATTATGGTCAGATCCTGGATTTCAAGTGAAGAATTTCTCCACGTAATTAATGGATTTCCTCATGTAGGCCAATACCAGGTAATTTACATACCAGTGATTCATGAAAGGGCCTTTTCTTAGATCATCTTATCTCGGGTATCCAGTAGCATTTAGGATTCTTCTCCCATTTTTACACTTTATTAGCTTGTCAATGTTTAAAGGAATAATGCATGGCTTTATCAACAGACCTGGTTTGTGGACTGAATGGATAGATGAATTCTGACAGTTAGGCCTGCTCACACTTTTGTGGACTACAAGAGAGAATGTCTATTTCTCTTTCTACATGACAGTACTCCAATTGTTTTGAGAACAGCTTGATTTCTTCCAAATGGTTTTTTCAGCTCCTCCAAAACAAACAAACAAACAAACAAAAACCCACACACCTCAAATTTGGAGCTTTCGATACTTCCTATGCCTAAATCTAGACTGTGATATTATTATATTCTGAAATAAATAATATATGACAATATTTGTTCAGACCATTATGCTGGATCTTATTTGCTTTGAAGATGAGAAATCTGTGGCTTCACTATAGTCTTTTTTATTGCTGTAAAACATACAACATATAATATAAAATTTGCCATTTTAGTCATTTTTAAGTGTGTACTTCAATGGCATTAATTACATTCACAATGTTGTGCAAACATCACCACTCTCTATTTCCAAAGTTATTCATTACCATAGTCTTTTATTCAACTAATTTTCAAAGACCTGGTTCCTATAAACTGGTTACAAAGATTCCACATTCCACACCCACTGTACTCATTTTCTCTTAAACTTAAACAAAGGTATGTGCATTTTGTTTTGCTAATCATTATTGATTTTCACACACCAACCTGCCTAGATTATTTTGAATTTTGATTCTCCAGTTCATTCCATTTGTTTACTTTGTCTTTCTGTTGATATAGATACAATAATGGAAAAAGCTATAAAAATAAATACCAAATAGTACACATCAAAAATGTGCAGAATGTCTTATAATTGGAATCATACAGTATACAGCCTTTTCATATTGGCTTCACTTAGTAATTCACATTTAAGTTCCTTCATGTCTTTTCATGGCTTAATCATTCATTTCTTTTTGAAACTGAATAATATTCTATCGTCTGCATGTACCCCAGTTTATTCATTCATCTACTGAAGGACCTCTTGTCTGCTTCTAATTTTCAGTAATAATGAATAAAGCTGCTTATAAACATTTGTGTGCAGGTTTTGTGTGGACATATTTTTGACTCCTTCAGGACTCCTTTAGGTAAATACCAAGTAACATGATTGCTGGATTGTATGGTAAAAGTATGTTTTGCTTTGTAGAAAACCATCAAACTGTCTTCCAAAGTGACTGTACCACTTGGCATTCCCACCAACAGTGATTGAGAGTTTCTATAGCTCCATATTTCTCCAGCATTCTCTAGTGTTTTGGATTTTGGCTGTTATAATAGTGTGTAGTGGTATTTAATTATTGATTTAATTTGTATTTCCCTGATGACACATGATATAGAGTATCTTCTCATATGTGTGTATTAATACTAGTTCAGACTCTTCCAGAATACAGAAAAGGAGTAAACGCAACATTATTTTATAAAGTCAGGATTACGCTCACACCAAACCAAGCCAAGACATTATAGAAAGGAAACCATAGATCAATAACAGTCATGAACAGCCACACAAAATTCTAAAAATATTGCCAAATAAAATCCCATACTTTGCAAAAATATAATAGCTTATATTTTAATTTAGTTCCACATCTTAAAATAAATCAATGTATATATTTCCCTGTATCAAGAGAATAAAAGAGAAAAACAATTTAGCACTTCAATAGGTGGCAAAAAGTATTAATGTTAATTAAAAAAAATCTTTGCAAACTAGGTATAGAAGGAAACTTCTTAACCCAATAAAATGTATATACAAATAACTTACAGCTGACATCAATATTTATTAGCAAAAAACAGAAGCATTTTCTCTTTGAGATTGAGAACAATCCTTAATATCCATGATCATTAGTTTCTTTATCTGGAAATTCTGGCCAAAGTGATAAGGCCAGAAAAAGAAATGAATCCAAATTAGAAAGAAACAAATAGAATCATCTTTGTTCTCAGGGAGCATAATTATTTACATTTAAAATCTCTATACAACAAATATACAACAAAGATCTTGGAATTAATAAGGGAATTTGGCAAGGTTGAAAGATGCAAAGATAATATGTAAAGTATGAGTGTGTGCATGTGGGCAAGCTAAAGCCCTTCAGCTCTGTCCTACTGTGTGTGACCCTATGGACTGTATCCTGCCAGGCTCCTCTGTGGATGGGATACTACAGACAGGAATACAGAAGCGAGTTGCCATGTCTTCCTCCAAGGGATCTTCTTGACACAGGGATCAAACCCACATCTATTATGTCTCCTGCACTGCAGGTGGATTCTTTACTACTGAGCCACTGGGGGAGCCCACATTTATGTATCAGTTCAGTTCAGTTCAGTCACTCAGTCATGTCTGACTCTTTGCGACCCCATGAATCAAGGCACACCAGGCCTCCCTGTCCATCACCACCAACTCCTGGAGTTCACTCAAACTCATGTGCATTGAGTCGGTGATGCCATGCAGCCATCTTATCCTCTGTCATCCCCTTCTCCTTCCACCCTCAATCCCTCCCAGAGTCTTTTCCAATGAGTCAATTCTTTGCATGAGGTGGCCAAAGTATTGGAGTTTCAGCCTCAGCATCACTCCTTCCAATGAACACCCAGGACTGATCTCCTTTAGGATGGATTGGTTGGATCTCCTTGCAGTCCAAGGGACTCTCAAGAGTCTTTTCCAACACCACAGTTCAAAAGCATCAATTCTTAGGCGATTTAGCTTTCTTCACAGTCCAACTCTCACATTCATACATGACCACTAGAAAAACCATAGCCTTTACTAGACGGACCTTTGTTGACAAAAATAATATCTCTGCTTTTGAATGTGCTATATAGGTTGGTCATAACTTTTCTTCCAAGGAGTAAGCGTCTTTTAATTTCATGGCTGCAATCACCATCTGCAGTGATTTTGGAGCCCAAAACTGTAAAACCTGACACTGTTTCCACTGTTTCCCCATCTATTTGCCATGAAGTGATGGGACCAGATGCCGTGATCTTCGTTTTCTGAATGTTGAGCTTTAAGCCAACTTCTTCACTCTCCTCTTTCACTTTCATCAAGAGGCTTTTTAGTTCTTCACTTTCTGCCATAAGGGTGGTGTCATCAGCATATCTGAGGTTATTGATATTTCTCCGGGCAGTCTTGATTCTAGCTTATACTTCTTCCAGCCCAGCGTTTCTCATGATGTACTCTGCATAGAAGTTAAATAAGCAGGGTGACAATATATAGCCTTGACATACTCCTGTTCCTATTTGGAACCAATCTGTTGTTCCATGTCCAGTTCTAACTGTTGCTCCCTGACCTGCATATAGGTTTCTCAAGAAGCAGATCAGGTGGTCTGGTATTTCCATCTCTTTCAGAATTTTCCATAGTTTATTGTGAGCCACACAGTCAAAGGCTTTGGCATAGTCAATAAAGCAGAAATAGATGTTTTTCTGGAACTCTTTTGCATGATGCTGTCAAAATGCTGCACTCAATATGACAGCAAATTTGGAAAACTCAGCAGTGGCCACAGGCCTGCAAAAGGTCAGTTTTCATTCCAATTCCAAAGAAAGGCAATGCCAAAGAATGCTCCAACTACCGCACAATTACACTCATCTCACGTGCTAGTAAAGTAATGCTCAAAATTCTCCAAGCCAGGCTTCAGCAATATGTGAACCGTGAACTTCCTGATGTTCAAGCTGGCTTTAGAAAAGGCAGACATCAAATTGCAAACATCCGCTGGATCATGGAAAAAGCAAGAGAGTTATCTTTGCATGAAATGTTCCCTTGGTATNATCAATCTGATTTCGGTGTTGACCATCTGGTGATGTCCATGTGTAGAGTCTTCTCTTGTGTTGCTGGAAGAGGGTGTTTGCTATGACCAGTGCATTTTCTTGGCAAAACTCTATTAGTCTTTGCCCTGCTTCATTCCGCATTCCAAGGCCAAATTTGCCTGTTACTCCAGGTGTTTCTTGACTTCCTACTTTAGCATTCCAGTCCCCTATAATGAAAAGGACATCTTTTTGGGGTGTTAGTTCTAAAAGGTCTTGTAGGTCTTCATAGAACCGTTCAACTTCAGCTTCTTCAGCGTTACTGGTTGAGGCATAGACTTGGATGACTGTGATATTGAATGGTTTGCCTTGGAAATGAACAGAGATCATTCTGTTGTTTTTGAGACTGCATCCAAGTACTGCGTTTCAGACTCTTTTGTTGACCACGATGGCTACTCCGTTTCTTCTAAGGGATTCCTGCCCGCAGTAGTAGATATAATGGTCATCTGAGTTAAATTCACCCAGTCCAGTCCATTTTAGTTCGCTGATTCCTAGAATGTCGACGTTCACTGTTGCCATCTCCTATTTGACCACTTCCAATTTGTCTTGATTCATGGATCTAACATTCCAGATTCCTATGCAATATTGGCCTTTATAGCATCTGACCTTGCTTCTATCACCAGTCACATCCACAACTGGGTATTGTTTTTGCTTTGGCTCCTTCCCTTCATTCTTTCTGGAATTATCTCTCCACTGATCTTCTGTAGCATATTGGGCACCTACCGACCTGGGGAGTTCCTCTGTCACTATTCTATCATTTTGCCTTTTCATACTGTTTATGGGGTTGGTATTTAAATATGTAGATTAATTAAATGTATAAATATTCATATAAATAAATATAAATTATATACATATGTAAGGTAATGATGTTTTTGTAAACATTACTGAAAATTGTTGAGTAGGGACTTCCAAGATTTTATTTCTCCACAAAACAGCCAATAAGCTGGCAAAAACTTTTGGAATTAACCTTTGCAGAACTCTGAAATCTGGTAAAAAACTGACTACAAAGGGGAAAGATTAGTAAAAACTGAAAATGCTGCATTATGATAAAATAGTACGAGGACATTTCAGCTGCCCACTTATTACCTCTCGCCTCCCAACTTGGTGACAGCCGTGAAGGTTACAGTCTATACTCCTGGTACAGGTTGCCAGTAAAAAACAGCAATCTGGACCTTACTCAAAGTATTTTGGCTGTTTCAACATATCTGGCAGCTACCTGAAGAGCTGACATAAAAGCTGGCCTCTGTTTTACGACTCAGAGTATTATCAGGACTGGGATGGCTTTCCAGGTGGCATTTGCTGAAAATATTTAAAGGCAAAAGTATGGCAGTCTGACACTAAGGTTAAGAGTCAAGACAGCCGACAACCAGACTGAAAAGACTGGGGAGCAAGAGGCTGGGAAAGGATGTATACATGGGGATTAAGGGCTTTAAAAGGCACCCCTGGTCGATCAGCTGGTAAAGAATCCACCTGCAATGCAGGAGATCCTGGTTTGATTCCTGGGTCAGGTAGATCCCCTGGAGAAAGGATAGGCTACCCACTCCCGTATTCTTGGGCTTCCCTGGTGGCTCAGACAGGACAGAGTCTTCCTGTAATGCAGGATACCTGCGTTTGATCCCTGGGTTGGGAAGGTTCCCTGGAGAAGGGAATGGCAACCCACTCCAGTATTCTTGTCTGGAGAATTCCATGGGGAGAGAAGCTTGGCAAGCTAAAGTCCATGGGATCACAAAGTGTTGGACACAACTGAGAGACTTTCACTTACTTTCAAGGGCTTCCCAGGTGGTGCTAGTGGTAAAGAACAGTTAATAGAGCTGAAGTATAAAAACTAAATTGCAACAACTAAAAATAAGACACTTCTTTCAAATCCTATTTATCCTGAATCCTTTTATCCTAAAATCCTAGAACAATTGACATCCCCCCAAAATGTATCATTTGATATCATCGGCAGTTTTTCCAAATGGATCTTAAATATATCATGATGTGGCGGGCACTAATGGAAAGAAATGACAGAGGGTCCACTAAACAATATCTGTGCTAACCTGGTTCTGGCTACCTGTTGTGGTGGCAGTGTGCCAGGGAGACTGAAACTGGGAGCTGACTTCTCCTCCAAAGATTGGGAATGTCTGTCTTCAGAGTGTTCTATGAATTATTGTGTCTGTGTCTTTACACAAGACATTTAGGGTCAGAATTCCATACAAATGATCTCAAATAGATAGGAGCAGTTCATCAGATACAAACTGGCTATATTCCATGACACGCTGGCACTATCTTATTCTAGAATTCAGCTATACAGTCTTTTCTTGGAGCTATACATGTATTGGCTGGCAGTTGCAGGTTGGATAATTTTGCAGATCTCTGTCCAGGTTATGTGGGAAGCATTAAGGAAACCCAGGGAACTCACTCTCTGTCCTGTTTTCCCTCAGGTCCTGAAGCCCCTCAGCTGTTGGTTTTTAAATTTTTTTTGGTGTCATCTTGTATCTGTTGTGTTCCATTTCCTTCTCCAAGGGATCTTTCCTACCCAAGGATCAAACCAGGGTCTCCCACATTGCAGGCATACTCTTTACTGTCTGAGTCACAGGGAAAGCCCAAAATAAGGATGCCTACCAGTGTTGTTTCCGCCTGGTTTCGAACCAGGGACCTTTCGCGTGTTAGGCGAACGTGATAACCACTACACTACGGAAACCTGTGTGTTATGTCTAGATTTTTTTAATGGTAAAGGACAGTTCTTTTTTTTTTTTTTAATTGCTAAGCAGTAGTCCAGTATATGGGTGTTATCACTGTTTGATATCTATTCATACTTCAGCCCTATAAACTGTGTTAAAGCCTGTTTAATTATCATAGACATTGGAAGACTGAATTGCTTATAACTTCTAAGATCTCCATTTTTCATTTCATGAAATCCCAATGAATTAGACAGCTTTTGCTTCTGTGAGGGTTATTTAAGAGTTCTTCAGATTTCAAAGAAGTGGTTTTAGTAAACTAAAATTTTGTCCTAGCACATGAAATACTGGTCAAGTGGTTCCCAAAGGCAGCTGACAGAGTAATGATCCCATTGTGATAAATTTATTTAGCACACAATTACAGCAGAAGCATTTAAACAAAAACCTTTATTTAAAATTTTACTGAAATGTAGCAGTATGTTTACTTTGGATATTAGTATCTCCCATGGAGTGCTGATATGATTGTCCTGTTTTAAGTAACTGAAGGTTGAATAATAATTGAAAAATCTATGAAAAATGAAAGTGTTAGTTCCTCAGTTGTGTCCGACTCTTTGCGACCCCATGGACTGTAGCCCACCAGGATCTTCCATGGAACTCTCCAGGCAGGCATACTGAGTGGGTTGCCATCTTCCTGGCTCAGGGATCAAACTTGGGTCTCCTGCATTGCAGGCAAATTCTTTACCATCTGAGCCACAGGCCATCCTGAAAAATCTACAGATAGATTTAAAAGTAGTAATTTTTTTTTCTCTTTGTGCTTCAGCAAAGACTAAATTCACAGGTGGTTCTTTTCAAAGCATGGATTTCTTTCCCCTATGGAACTAATACTGTATAAAATAAGTTAGATTACCACAATAGGCAAATAGAAATTTCTTATGTCCCACAAGAGACCTGAACTGCCTTGTCAAAGTGCTTTTCTCCTGGGTGTTTGCAGAGATGTAGGGCAAGTCTTAAAACCATGTAAAACTCTCAGAGTCCAAAGATCTTCACAGTGTGGAGTGCCTAAGACCACTACAGCTTCCTGGAGGAAGGCAATGGGTGCTCTGGCCCCAGGATACTGGGAGAGCCGTCCTGGAGCCACATCAGGCACAGATGTGTTCCTAGTGTCCAGGACACAGCTCTCCTCTAGTCCTGATGATCAGTTTGGAAGCAGTTGGGTAACCTGTGGCCATTCACCCTTTGTAGGTTTGGAGACTGTGCTTTTCACATCTATCCAATACCTGAATCTTTCTTTTCTACTTCTTCCTATTTTAGAATCAGTGAAGAATTTCTTTTCACATCCCAGCCACTTAGAGGCTGCTGAGCCAAGGTAAGAGTCCCTTCTCAGAATATCACTTTATTTTTTAGGACTTAGTCTAATGATTATCTCCTCTCTGATACATTTACCGAGCATTTCTGTATGTTCATTTCTGTTTTACATGTATAATAGAATATGTATCTATGTCACATTTCTTAAAATGTGGGCTCATCTCTAATAGCTTGTGCCTATAATGAAATTTCAGCTCTGTTTCAGGTTCATATGGCACAGTGATGTTTAAATACCAAACATTTAATTCTGTTGTCACACTTCTTCCTTCTATCCACTCTCAATCTCCAGCAATCAATTAGGGTGATAATCTTGTCTTTTGAACTCTAAGTACAGCCAGATATGCAGTGAGCCCATTTCTCCTACTGTGTTTGAGGGGCATCTCTTGATATAGGGTCAGAAATAAAAACCCCAGGCTCTGATCCCAGCCTGCAGTTTCTTGTTATGCCTTCTGACAGCAATTTTGCTGCTGCGTCTTCCTGGCAATTCATTTGTGATGGTGGCTACAAAAACTGCTGCTGTCTTGACAGGGAAGGAGGTTATGTTTCTATCATATCTGAATTACTTGGATCCTACCCTTGTACAGAATCCATGCAGAGTTAAGCAGAAGTATACACACAGCAGGCACAAGGATGGAGAGAAGAAGCTAAAATGCTTGATTCTGGATCATTGGTAACAGTCTCAAATGAGGGGGTAACAAATTTGAGTACACCATAGTGGAGTAGAAACTACCATGAGTCTAAATGTCCACAAAGTTTATGGTAAAATAATACATTGAAAATGCATGTGGTCAAGTCCTCCTATTCATGTGCAATAGTTAGTGCTTGCACCCTTCATTTAGTGGATGAGAAATAAGGAAATCCGTTGTCGTTGTTGAGCTTCCTCTAGGAGTGCAAAATTACTCGTATAACTTGTGAACAAGTATGTCTCAATATGTTTGTCTTCTTTTCTTTAATAAACATTATAACTGGGGTGATTTTTCTTTTCTTTGTGTGTGTCTTTGTTAGCTATGAAGGTGTATTCCAACTAGTGTTTTAATCTCTGATTTGGCAACCCTGACCCAACCAAATCCATGCCCCCCATAACAAAATCCAGGGTGGAATGTGAGGATGTTATCAGCTGCTGGAAACATTCAATGATTACATATTGTCTATAGTATAGAATAACTCTTAAATACCTTAATTATTCATATGAAGGAATCTACAATCTGATCCTTCACACTATTTTACTCTTCCTCTCTTTTCCCATGCCATTTCTCTCTCCCATCCCCCCTTACTCTTTCAGTTTCTATTCATTTATTAACTTATAATTTTCCCTCTCACAGAGGAAATAGGTCTTAATGAGATGCTTCCCTGAACATGTCAGGCTATTTCATATCTCTTTGCCGTTGTTCACTCTGTTTCATCTGCCTAAAATATCTCTAACATTTTTATGGTCAAACTTATCTTTATTGTAGTGATTTTCTCTTCTCTGATACATTTACCAAGCATTTCTATATATTCATTTCTGTTTCATATGTGTAATTGAACATGCAGTCTCTGTCACATTTGTAAAAATTTGAGCTCATCTTTAATAGCCTGTGCCAGTAATGATATTTCAGTACAATTAGAGAATATTTCCTAAAATTATCAGACATTTAAAATATTTAAAAAGTGGTGTTGAGTGCAAAATCTGGTATTCCTTATCTATATGAGACAGCATTGTGTTGGAGGCTGTGCTTTTGTAGTCAGACAGACAGTGTCTTCACTTTAATTCTGGTTTCATCACTCTCAAACTTGGAAACGTTACTAATCAGTCTAAACTAAAGTGTCCTCTGTGAAATTAGAGTCACAGTGCCTCACTTATTTGTTTTGTATTTTAAACGGCATATTTGAAAAATACTTAGCAAATTTCCCAGTACCTAGTAATAACTGATAAATGATTATTAGAGAATATTCTGGACAATACTGAACAATATTCTGTTCAATATTCTGAACAATATTGTTTAGAACAATATTCTGGAATATTGTTCAGGCTTCATGTTAAAACTCATCAGAACAAAACCCTAATAGATTCTTGCCCATTGCCATCTCTTCAACAATGAGGAACATGTCTATAAACACCAAAGTTTTTCCCATTACAGTAAATGGCATCACTTCCATATAGTAAGCCATATACCTGAAATTCCTCCTTGATTTCTCTCTTCTCCCATATTTAATTCATCACTTACCATTAAAGATGCTTTTAAAATATATCTGGAGTCCACTCATTCCATGAAACAAGGTGAGCAGCCACCCGCAATCTCACAACTCCTACTCTTGCTCCCAGAGTCTTTTGCAGTGTCAGAGTGATCTTTCCCAGCGCGAGTTATACTGTGCTCCTATTCAGCTTTAAGCCTTTCACTTGCTTCTCACTATTCAGATCCCCTGTTGCTACCTGTGGGGTCTTACACTGGCCCTGCTTGCTTTCCCCCCTATTCCTCATTTCTTCTCCATCCGCCACAGCAGGCATGGCCTCATCTCAGTGAAGCTCTCTCCCACCTCACTCTTCAGAAGGCTGGGCCTCTGGCATCCTCCTCTGTGCAAATGTCACCTCCTCAGAGGTCAGAGAGGCCTTCCCCAATCACACGAGTATCATTTCCGTTTTTTAACCTTCATAGAAAATGTCTCAAATTTTATTACGTATTTCTTATTGTTTGCTGATTTAAAAAAATCTCCTCCAAGAGACTCTCACCTCCATCCCCAAGAACTTCAGTCTCTGCAAAAGGAAGCTCATATCTGCTTACTACTCTGCTTGGTCCACAGCAGTCACTCTCCTCACTCCTGTGAACCCATCCTTATCTTTTAAGGCCCTGAGATGGGGGAGGAGCCCTTTCACACTTACTGTCATTTACAGTTTATATACAATTTTACTTACATTATTTCATTTGGGTTTTGATCCACATTGACATAAGATCATACACCGGGTACCTTGTGGTACATAGTGGTCTAAATACCGTGAGAAGCAAGTGAAAGTCTTAAAGCTGAATAGGAGCACATAAATGAATATTAATATTTGCACTTGCAGAAGAGGAAATTGGGTTTTGGAGATGATATATTCATATAGCAATTTACGACTGAAGTCCAGGTTTTTAATACTGGAAAGCCTCTCCCCACCTCACTGTCTCAGGTACCTCACAGACGATGACAGGTTTCACTCTGTCTCCATGGATAGTACAGGGGGAAAAGCATTGTAAAGGCAGAACTTCTGGCGCTCTGGGTGGATGGTAGGCCAAGAAAGTCAGGTGTATCCTTCACAGTTGGCAATGGTAATATGGAACATGGTTGTTTGATATTGTTTGATTTGGACGTGGTTGTGAAAGACAGTGTAGGGTAATAGATAGAGCATGGTGTTTAGACTTAGACTTGAATGTGATTCCTGCCCTGCTGCCAGTGGGAACGTGGTAGGTTACTAATACTTCTCCAAAACTCAATTTCTTCATTACTAAGATGTATAAAAAGGCTACATGAGAATCAAATTACATTGTGTACATAATGTACCCAGTGTATGATCTAACCTATAATGCACTATTAAAAATGATATGTTACTGTTGTTACTAGTCAAAGAAGGCAAAAGATGGAAGGTTCTAAATGGACCATGGAGTCTGACCAGTAATTTTTTCTCCCAGGAGACTTAAGCCCTGTGTTTTCAATATGGAAGTGGAAAACCAGACACGGGTCACCAGGTTCATCCTGGTGGGGTTCCCTGGGAGCCGGGCCACGCGTGCAGCAGTGTTCCTCATGTTCCTCATGGCCTATACTCTGACAGTGGCTGAAAATGTGACCATCATCCTGTTGGTGCAGCAGAACCGGCCACTGCACAAGCCCATGTACTTCTTCCTGGCCAACTTGTCCTTCTTGGAGACCTGGTACATCTCTGTGACTGTACCCAAGTTGCTATTTAGTTTTTGGTCTGTGAGCAACAGCATCTCCTTTGCTCACTGTATGATACAACTTTACTTCTTCATTGCACTCATGTGCACAGAATGCGTGCTCCTGGCCGCCATGGCCTACGACCGTTACCTGGCCATCTGCCGCCCACTACACTACCCCACCATGATGAGCCACGGGCTCTGCTTCCGCCTGGCTCTTGGTTCCTGGACTATTGGCTTTGGCATCTCCTTGGCTAAGACCTACTTCATCTCTCGCCTCAGCTTCTGTGGCCCCAATGTCATCAACCATTTCTTCTGCGACATCTCTCCAGTACTTAACCTCTCCTGCACAGACATGTCCACAGCTGAGCTGGTGGACTTTGTCCTGGCACTGGTCATCTTCCTCCTCCCCCTCACTGTCACTATCCTGTCTTATGGATGCATCCTGGCCACCGTTCTACGCATGCCCACAGGCAAGCAGAAGGCATTTTCTACTTGTGCCTCCCACCTCGTGGTGGTCACCATCTTCTACTCAGCTACAATTTTCATGTATGCCCGGCCCCGAGCCATTCACGCCTTCAACACGAACAAAGTTATTTCTATCTTCTATGCCATTGTCACCCCTGCCCTCAACCCTTTCATTTATTGTCTAATGAACCGAGAGGTCAAAGAGGCTCTGAAGAAACTGGCTTATTGCCAGGCCAGATCTGACTAGTCTGTTACAAGTGATTAGAAGAAATAATTTGATTTGGAGCCTGCTCTTCAACCGCATCCTTTCTCCTTTAATGCCTCAGCTGGATATTAACATATTACTCATGTTAACGTGACCTCACCACATCCACATTAACCACTGGCTCTTGGTTGTGTTCTGAGATCTACATCTGTGCCTGTGGTCTGTGTTTGAGGGGCATGCCCTTTTAACAGCGAGTTCTCTTTGACTGTGATCCAAAATGGGGTTACTAAGACTGTGAGTAAATTCCTGAGATGAGTGGGAGAGAGAGATGGCAGCATATGAATTAGCTGTTTTAGGATCTAGCAAGCACTATACTCTCCAGGGAATCAGATTTGGTGACGGCTTCCTGACTTCTCAGCTTCCTGACTGAGACAGAAGTAGCTGCTCCTTTAATAATCCCATTCTGGATTTGATGCCAGGAGTCAGTCTTGGTGGCAAAGACTAGAGGAACAGTCTCTAGTCTCTTTCAACACTTGTTGTAAACACCCATTTCCCTGCATTAAGATATCCTTCTGCTTCAAAATAGCTGGAGTGCTTTCTGTTATCTGCAAGGTGTCACCTATAAGTAAACTGTACCTTTTATAGTTTACATTTTGTTTTCTTATATAAGTTATTCAGTTGTTTTGTTTTGAATTTCGTATTTCCTTCCTAGCTGTCACAGCATATTTATTAGTATCGTCCAGTGGATAAACACATGATCGCTGATAAAGAAATGAATATCATCACATGTATTACTTGCTGCAGGAAGCTTGCGCTCGTAGTCCTCTTTCCTTCTGGTCTCAGTATTCTCTCAGTCCTGTTCGGCTTTCTTTTACTTCCTCTGGCCTCACTCTCTTACCTCATATACAAGTCACGAGCCCAATCTTAAGAATTAACAGATTTTCATCCTATACCACAGTGATTCTCTACTCTCCTACTTCTTTATCTGACACCCTACCCATGTAAACTTTACCTTTTTGATAAAGTGAGCCCACCCACCTGCAGAAGTGCATATGAATATGTCTACTCTTGGTTCACAGTTCTCATAAAGGCACAGGGAGCTATGCTTTAAGCTGCATTCAGTGTAACATGCTGATGTCGGTCGGAATTTAAATATTCTGTTGTGTGAGTAATGTGTGCTTGGCCACGTCCAGCTGTTTGCGACCCCAAGGACTGTAGCCTGCCAGGCTCCACTGTCCATGGAATTTTCCAGGCAAGAATACTGGAGTAGGTTGCCATTTCCTACTCTAGGGGATCTCTGTGTTTCAAAGATTAACACATGTCTCCTGCATTGACAGGCAGATTCTTTACCATTGCGCCCCCTCTGAAGCCCCATATTGATTCATATAATTACCTTATTTGGTAATAGAAGAAAGATAACACTTAAAAACAATGAATTTTTTTTTTTTTAATTTTCAATCAACTCATGAGGCAGCCACTTATTGAGCCTTTTCACCTTTCCAATTTGTTTTAAGCGCCGAATTGCCATAGAATGGTTGGCGTTGAATTCTTTGGCAACTTCTCACATAGTTGTAAGAGGATCAGCTTCTACGACACTCTCAGTCATTGTCAACTTCTGGTGGCTGGCCACTATGCTCCTCATATTCAAGGCTCTCATTTCCTTTGCAAAAGGAAATGTACATTTCCTTTTTGAACTGTACATTTGTTAGAAGTTCTGGGCCAAATGCATTGTTGATGATACTAATCGTCTCCTCTGCTTTATCATCTATTTTTACCTGGAATAAAAAATTTCTTGAATTTGCTTTTTGTCTAACATCATTTCTATAGTCTAAAATATAAAATAAGCAACAAGTAATAAGCCCTTAACAAAAACATAAAGTGAGGAAATGCACATTAATATGATGTTTAACATAAACACATTCATTTTAAAATAATCATATGGTAGCTTTATTTTTAGCTTTTAAAGGAATCTGCATACTGTTCTCCAGAATGACTGCATCAGTTTACATTCCCAACAACAGTGTAGGAGTGTTCTCCACACCTTCTCCAGTATTTACTGTTTGTAGACGTGTTGATGATGGAATACTTTAGTAACGATGGTCCAGGAATGCCTATGAGGAGGTAATATTTTACACAAAGCCTGAATAATGAGAAGTTAGACAGTCATGGTAAATAAAATGCAGTGACTGGAAAGCGCAGGTGCTGGGGCCCCGTTTGAAACTAGTTCTGCTGTGTACACTTGGATAAGGTTAGTCGTTCTGTGTCCGTTTTCTCATTTGTAAAATGAGGCTCATAACTGAACCTACTCTGTTGCATTGGTTTGAAGATAAGTAAACATACTTAATCAGTACTCAGCACAGAGTAAGTGTTCTTACTTAAAGGATTGTTTTTATTTTTGTGTCAAGCAAAGTTTTATAGGCAAAACACATACTAAGTACAGGAGCTTGTAGTGAGAACTAGAGTAGCATGTTACATGAAGAAGGCTAATAATACTGGAAATAAAGTAAAACTTGTAGTATAATAATTCCAGTTTAGACATTTATACTGGGCTTCCCTGGTGACTCAGCTGGTAAAGAATCTGCATGCAATGTAGGAGCCCTGGGTTTGCTCCCTGGGTTGGGAAGATCCTCTGGAGAAGGGAACAGCTACCCACTCCAGTATTCTGGCTTGGAGAATTCCATGGACTATACAGTCCATGAGGTCACAAAGAGTTGGACACGATTAAGGAAATGCATCCATATGGGAATAATCAGGGGGATGTTCATTGCAATGTTGTTTATAACAGAAAATGAAAGAATTCAGTATGTTAAAAAAAAAATAGAGTTGGATAGAATAAAACGTCCTCGTGACGGAAAATATTGTAGCTAAAAAAATGGCATGGGATTTTTTTTTATTGATAGTATAACTCACATTACACCATTGAGTAAAAAGCAGTTTGCAAATAAGTAATTACAAAAATGATGTACAGCATGATCCCATAAAATATAGGAATATATGGCATATGTGTACTTTTTTGAAAAGAGATGAAAGAAGGAAGCATTAATAATTTCCAGACTGCAGGGATGAGAGTAGATAGATCAAATATTAATCAAATGAAGGTTTAATAACCCAATAGTGTTTGAGAGAGCTAGGCAGCTATTTCTTTAACCTGATTCTTACATTTTGTACTTGTGATATTATGCTAGAATAACAATGAACAGCAAAATTGTTATTCTGCCTTGGTGTAATATGGTTTTCCTTTTTCCCTTTTGTTTACTGCCAGATTCTTTTGAGACCCAGAAGCCTCTGGGAGTTGGGCTGGTTATGATACCATAAATGTATACATAGATAAACATGCTATATTAAAATATGAAATTTAGATAAATTAATATTTCTAATTTATAACAGAGTATAAACAAATGCTATCTGTGGTTTATTTGATATTAAAAAATCTGAAGCCTCAGATAGTGAGGCAAAGCTTCTGGATCAAAACAACTTCATCAACCTTGCCTTTTGCTGAACAGGTTGTCATAGTAACAGGAGGGCACAGAACTGAGAGTATACTAAAGCAGTTATTATAACTCTACATGAAACATATTTGACATTTGGAGCACTTCCCTTTTGATTCATGATTAGACTGAGGCACTGAAATGTCCCCATGGTGGGCTGAGATCATGTGGCCAATGATAATCTGAAAAGAGAAACATCTAGAGATATAGACACAAAATAGAAGTGTTTATCTGGGAGTGGATTTCAAGCATTTGTGTCTCTTCCATTTCCCTCTAGTCCTCCTCCATTTTTTTCTTACCTAACATTTTCTTTTTTAAATTTATTTTTAACTGGAATGCAATTGCTTTAGTTTTTCCTGTACAACAGAGTGAAACAGATGTATGTATACCTACATCCCCTCCCACCCCACCCCTCTAGGTCAACACAGAGCACAGAGCTGAACTCCCTGTGTTATACAGCAGCTTCCCACTAGCTATCTATTTACACATGTTGACTTCATATTTTCTTCTGTTTTTCTACTTAATAAATGCTGTGTTGCTTGTTTCCTAGATAAAATAATCCCCCCCAAGTGAAAATACTACTGTGCTCCTGTCACTCTCCTCTTTAAAACGCTTCATTGTTTCTCTTCACCATCTACAAAGACGACATCCTTAGCTTGGTCATAAAGCTCTCTGATGTCCTGCCTATGCTTGCCCATCAGCATCCACTTCTCCAGCATCAGAGCCAGATATTCCCACCTAGCACTTTTGTTCTCAAACGTCTTATAGTTTATAAAACTCAACATGCTCTTTTAAGCATGCCTGTCTTGTTCAGGCTGTTTCCCGAATCTCTTTCAAGAGTCTTAACCACAAGTGCCTGCACTTCTGTCTGATGCACAATAGCTGTCCTGTGTTCTCTTTTTGATATCAAAGGAACAGGAACTCATCTCATTCATCTTTGTTTCCCTAGATTCCAACACAGCCCCTGGAACAGAGCTGATGCCTGATTAACACAGCTAATGTAAGCTGAACTAAGGGAGAGTGTTTTATTTTTTAGATTCCACATATAAATGACAACACAGTGTATTTATTTGGCTTTGTCTGACTTTCTTCACTAAGCATAATACTCTCTTGGTCCATCCACATTGTTGCAAATGGCAGAATTTCATTCTTTTCTGTGGCTAAGCAGTAGTCCATTGTGTGTGTGTGTGTATACATACCTGGCATCTTTATCCATTCATCTATTGATGGACATTTACATTGCTTCCATATCTTGGCTATTGTAAACAGTGCCGGTATGATCATTTGGGTGCATGTATCTTTTTAAATTAGTTTTTATTTTCTTTAGGTCATATGGTTATTCTATTTTTAGTTTTTTGAAGCAGCTCCATGCTGTGTTCCATAGTGTGTGTTAGTTGTTCAATACGTGTCCAACATTTTGTGACCCCATGGGCTGTAGCCCACCAGGCTCCTCTGTTCATGACATTCTCCATGAAAGACTACTGGAGTGAGTTGCCATTTCCTTCTCCAGGGGATCTTCCTAACCCAGGGATCGAACCTGGGTCTACTGCATTGCAGGTGGATTCTTTGCCACCTAAGTCACCAGTGTTCCATAGTAGTTGCACCAATTTACAATCCTACCAACAGTATACACCAAGTATGCCCTTTTCTCAACATGCTCACCAAAACTTGTAATTTATTTTCTATTTGGTGATGGCCAATTTGACAGATAGGAGATCATATCTGTTGTTTGATTTTCATTTCTCTGATGATTAGCAGTATTGATTATCTTTTCACATTCCTGTTGGCCATCTTTATATCTTCTTTGGAAAAACGTCTATTCAGGCTTCTCCCCTTTTTTTAATCGGGTTTTTTTTTATATATTGAGTTATCTGGACTGTTTTTATATTTTGGATATTAACCCCTTATTGGGCACATCATTTGCAATTATTCTCTCCCATCAGTAGATTATGTTTATTTTGTCAGTGGTCTCCATGGCTGTGTAAAAACTTTTAATGAGGTGTCATTTGGTTATTTTTGCTTTTATTTCTTTTGGATTAGGAGGCAGATCTAAAAAAAAAATATATTGCCGTGATTTATGTCAAAGAGTATTCAGCATATGTTCTCTTCTAGGACTTTTATGCTTTCAGGTTTTACATTTAGAACTTTAATCCATTTTGAGTTTATTTTTGTATATATTATCAGGAAATTTTCAAATCCAGTTCCTTTATAGTTTGCCCAGTACCACTTACTGAAGATCGTCTTTTCTCCGTTGTATATTCTTGTCGGGCTTCCCTTGGGGCTCAGCTGGTAAAGAATCCTCCTGCAGTGCAAGAGACTTGGGTTCAGTCTCTGGGTTGGGAAGATCCTCTGGAGAAGGGAAAGGCTACCCACTCTAGTATTCTAGCCTAGAGAATCCCATGTACTGTATAGTCCATGGGGTCACAAAGAATCGGACACAGCTGAGCGACTTTCCTTTTTTCTTTGTTTGTCATAGATTAATGACCGTGACTGTATGGCTCTCTGTTTCACTGATTTATGTACCAGTACTATGATTCTTTGATTACTATAGTTTTATTGTTTAGTCTAGTCTCTTCAGTTTGTTGAGATGAGTTTTGTCGCCTAACATGTGATCTATCTTAGAAAAAGTTCCATGTGCACTTGAAAAGAATGTGTATTCTGCTGTTTTTGAGTGGGCTATTATGTACGTGTCTATTAAGTCCAACTGGTCTATTGTATAATTTAAGACCACTGTTTCCTCTTTGATTTTCTATCTGGATGATCTGTCATCCAGGTTGGTAGGGTGTTAAAATCTCCTATTATTGTTGTATTATTGTCAGTTTCTCCTTTTATATCTGTTAATATTTGCTCTGTATTTAGGTATCTTGTACTGGGTGCATTTAGGTTCAGTTCAGTTCAGTTCAGTCACTCAGTCGTGTCCGACCCTTTGTGACCCCATGAATCGCAGCATGCCAGGCCTCCCTGTCTATCACCAACTCTCGGAGTT
>SJYX01021490.1:0-18141 GCA_006410675.1 Oreotragus oreotragus | reverse complement strand
GATTTAAATCTCTCTTATTTTTTCTTATATATGATTTAATCACAATGTGTTTATTTTTACTTTTTTTTTTTTTTTGCTCAACAGTCTATCACTGTTGGAGAGGTAAAACTTCTACCCATTTAGAGTTTCCAGCTAGGGCTGAGAATTCAATTGAAATAAGACAAAGTAAGAGGAGAAAAGCATATATATTTATGTAATTTACATTTTTATGTGACACACATAAGACATGCAGCTACAAAATGGCAAAACTTAAACATTTGGAGAAGGGGGCGACAGAGGATGAGATGGTTGGATGGCATCACTAACTCACTGTACATGAATTTAAGCAAACTCCAGGAGATAGTGAAGGACAGGGAAGCCTGGTATGCTGCAGTTCATGGGGTCGCAAAGATCAGACATGACTTAGAGTTTGAACAGCAACATAGTAGGTTGAACAAAGACAATTGTGATAAAGTGACTAAAGAGAGGTTAAAGGAAGATAAGAATTATTTTAACAAGGTTTGTTTGTAGAGATTTCTCTGAGCTCCAGCTTCCTATCCTTGATGATAAGAATGTTACTTGTTCTTAATATATAAAAGACATCTTTGATATGAGGGTTCCATCTCTTGCTTTCAAGAAGAAAAAGGGAATGGTCATAGTGCCCTTCTTATATCTGCTTTTTTTTTAAGTGCCTTAGTTCAAAATAATCTCATGTCACAGTAGCATGTTTTAGGATGACATAGTCTGGTTTCTTCCATCACAGCTTGTCACTTTCTTATCTCACACCCTGTCAAGATTTCCTGTCATTATTGGGTTTTAATCTAAGCTACCTTCTTGTCCTAAATGATTTTGAATTCCATGTTTCTGCTCACACAGCCTCAGTTTCAGAAAGTCATCCCAAATTAAAGTGAAAATGAAAGTGTTAGTCGCTCAGTTGTGTCCAATGTTTTGTGGGCCCATGAACAGTAGCCCGCTGGACTTCTCTGTCTATGGAATTCTCCTGGCAAGAATACTGGAGTGGGTAACCATTCTCTTCTCCAGGGGATTTTCCCAACCCAGGGATCGAACCCAGGTCTCCTGTATTGCAGCAGACTCTTTACATCTGAGCCCCCAAGGAAGCCCAAACTAATAATTCTCCTATTGAAATGAAGCAGGACCCTGGGCGACCCTCCAAAGTACAAAAGCCTGTCTGTGCACCACATTTCTTGCTTGTTGGAAAAAAACAAGTTTCTTACACTTTCTCTGAGTTCCAAAGGGTGAATTCAAACAGTTATTAATTAGAAAAATGAGGGGATGCAGAAACAAAAGAAAGGAAGTCAAGAAATGATAGTGCAGCCATGGGGCAGTGTCCTGGTTCCCCTGGAAGAGAAATGCATGACAACGTAATACACATCTCTGCGTTCTTCTAAGGACCTAACACCCTCTCCCCAGGCTGAGCACGAGCACATGGACGCCAGACTGGTCGGGACAAGAAGGCTGATGACTGAGATTCCTGAAACACCACCCTCTTACCTCACCACCAGCCAATGAGAGGAAGGTCACACAGCCTGCAGACCTCTCCCAAATTTTGCCTCTAAAAACTCTTCCCTGAAAACTATCGGAGAATTCCAGTTGTTTGAGCACTACCTACTCAGGATTCTTACAATAAACATTACACTTTCCTTCACCACAACTCAATGTCAATAGGTTAGTTTTACTGTGTGCAGGTAAGCAGACCCAAGCTTGGTTCAGTAACACTATTTCCATTCAAATCTACTGGATCACACTTCCTTTGAATGTTTTAACATGTCTGAGTTGACCATCATGGCAAAATGACATTGTAACTATTGGTAACTACTTATGCACATATTTCAGACAGGTCATATTTATTGTTGTAGTCCTAACATATAAGTACTACAAACAGAAGATATGTTTGCCAAATATACTGTTTGCTGAATACATGCATCTATGAAGGAATTAACTTGTGACAGGAGTTTCAACGACTTTAACTTAGTTTTCCTTAAGGCATTTTACAAACATACATGAATGAGACTATCACTTGGAAAAGAAAGAATAATAAATAGTTTCAATTAATAAACATTCACTAATAGTTTCAATTAATAAACATCTACTAAGTTAATATANAAGCACATGGACGCCAGACTGGTCGGGACAAGAAGGCTGATGACTGAGATTCCTGAAACACCACCCTCTTACCTCACCACCAGCCAATGAGAGGAAGGTCACACAGCCTGCAGACCTCTCCCAAATTTTGCCTCTAAAAACTCTTCCCTGAAAACTATCGGAGAATTCCAGTTGTTTGAGCACTACCTACTCAGGATTCTTACAATAAACATTACACTTTCCTTCACCACAACTCAATGTCAATAGGTTAGTTTTACTGTGTGCAGGTAAGCAGACCCAAGCTTGGTTCAGTAACAGTATTTCCATTCAAATCTACTGGATCACACTTCCTTTGAATGTTTTAACATGTCTGAGTTGACCATCATGGCAAAATGACATTGTAACTATTGGTAACTACTTATGCACATATTTCAGACAGGTCATATTTATTGTTGTAGTCCTAACATATAAGTACTACAAACAGAAGATATGTTTGCCAAATATACTGTTTGCTGAATACATGCATCTATGAAGGAATTAACTTGTGACAGGAGTTTCAACGACTTTAACTTAGTTTTCCTTAAGGCATTTTACAAACATACATGAATGAGACTATCACTTGGAAAAGAAAGAATAATAAATAGTTTCAATTAATAAACATTCACTAATAGTTTCAATTAATAAACATCTACTAAGTTAATATATCCCCTTCATGGATCGCAGCCTCATTGTAGCAAAGGGGTTTGCATAACTCACCATACTGTGCAGGTCCATCCAAGACAGACGGATCATAGTGAAGAGTTCTGACAAAATGTAGTCCACTGGAAGAGGCAGTGGGAAACAGTGCTCCAGTATTCTTGCCACGGGAATCCCATGAACAGTATGAAGGGCAAAAGATATGACACTGGAAACTGAGCCTCCCAGGTCAAAAGTTGTCCAATATGCTACTGGGGAAGGGCAAAAGGCAATTGCTATTAGCTCCAGAAATTACGAAGTGGCTGGGCCAAAGTGGAAATAATGCTCATTTGTGGATGGTGAAAGTACAGTCAGATGCTNTCTTGCCACGGGAATCCCATGAACAGTATGAAGGGCAAAAGATATGACACTGGAAACTGAGCCTCCCAGGTCAAAAGTTGTCCAATATGCTACTGGGGAAGGGCAAAAGGCAATTGCTATTAGCTCCAGAAATTACGAAGTGGCTGGGCCAAAGTGGAAATAATGCTCATTTGTGGATGGTGAAAGTACAGTCAGATGCTATAAAGAACAATATCACATAGGAAATTGGAATGTAAAGCCCAAGAATCAAGGTAAACTGGACACGGTCAAGCAGGAGATGGCAAGAGTGAATATCAACACTTTAGGAATCAGTGAACTAAAATGGACAGAAATGGGCAAATTTAATTCAGATAATGATTATATCTACTACTATGGCCAAGAATACCTTAGAAGAAATGGAATCGCCATCATAGTCAACAAAAGAGTCTGAAATGCAGTACTTGGGTAGCCTTCTTCAATGAACAATGCAAATAAGTAGAGGAAAACAACAGAATGGGAAAGAATAGAGATCTCTTCAAGAAAATTGGAGAGATCAAGGAAGCATTTCATGCAAGAATGGGAACAATAAAGGATAGAAATGGTAAAGAGTACATCGAGGCCATACAGAAAATTAAAGAGCAGAGACATCACTTTGCCAACAAAGGTCTGTATAGTCAAAGCTATGGTTTTTCCAGTAGTCTTATATGGATGTGAGAGTTGGACCAGAACGAAGGCTGAGCCCTGAAGAACTGATGCTTTTGAACTGTCCTTCTGTGAAGACTCTTGAGAGATTCCTTTGGACTGCAAGGAGGTCAAACCATTAAATCCTAAAGGAAATCAATCCTGAATATTCACTGGAAGGACTGAAGCTCCAATAAATTCACTGGAAAACAGCCTGATGCTGGGAAAGATTGAAAGTAAAAGAAGAGGGCAGCAGAGGATGAAATGGTTACGTAGCATCACTGACTCAACGGACATGGATTTAACTAAACTCCAGGAGATAGTGAAGAACAGGGGAGCCTGGCATACTGCAGTCCACGGGGTCACAAATAGTTGGACACAACTTCACAACTGAATAACAACAACAAAAGTTAATATGAATATATGATCACTAATAACAGCAGTAACATACAATGGAAAACAGAGGCATGTTCAACACTTGGCAGTTATAAGAATGCAAATAAGACCTCTGACTTTAAGGGTTAAATTTAAATACAAGGTAGGTACAGGATGGGAAATGCAATTAAATAAGGTAACCCAAAGTGTTTGTCAGTTTCTGGCACAAATTAGTACTCAGTGAATACTGCCTTAGTAATAAGATGATGGTGGTAATGATCCTAAGTGTCAGATAAGTTGTTAGGACATCAAAACTCTCACAGGCATTAAGAAAAATCTCATAGGTAGGAGCAGTAAGTCTTCATAGTAAGGAAAGATGAGATTCAGATCATTGTAAAATGGGGAGAATAAATTATATGCAAGAAGTTGGCACATAAATAAGAAATGTATTTGCATTAGAAAAACACCATTCCCTAAGAAAGCTGCAATTTAAAAAGGTTAGAGAGAGAGAGATAAGGTCAAGGTTGTAGGATATTTTTAACGTCTGGCCTCAAAATTTGATGTTTACTGTGAAGGTTATTGGGACTCATCAGAAGTTTATGAATAGGAGGGATGACATTGACAATAGTAGTGCTTAGAATGAGCCTGACAACAATGCCCTGGGGAAAGATGTTAGAGTGAAGAGAGAAGAGAAACGGGGAAATAGAAGTTTATTTATATGAATTAAGTAACATAGTACTGTTTGAACAAATATCATGTTTTTAGAAACCATTCTAGAGAAAATGAAATGTTATTACAAGGTCACACACTCAAGAAAGTCTGAGATCTTTCTGAGGAGTGAAATTTAAATACAAGAAATAGACTTAGAATGAAAAACAAGATGAAACATAGTGATGTTCTTAATTGACACTCATAAGAAGTGAAAAAGATCAGAGAAAGAACACGGGAGTCCTTGGGGAAGACTTCATGAAAAAGTGACATTTGAAATTGTGCTGAAATGATGAGTAAGTTTCAAGTAGTCAAAAAAGCATAGGGAAAACAAAGACATCTTGATGGAGACAAATCATAAAGAAAAGTGTGGAGACATGAAAGAGTACAGTATGTGCTTAGAAGAGTAATTGTAAAAGAATAATTGAGGAATCTATATATGCATTAAGAGAAGTGTGGATAAAACTACAAGATCTAAGTAGATGGTTCACGTGGCATCATAGTTCAATATGTGTTTACTATCTAATTGTCTACTTAGTTTCAGGCATTGCTCTAATATTTTCAGGTGCGGATTTGTTTAATGTTTACAATAACCCTATGAAGTAGGCATTATCCCTGCTCTACAGATGAAGAAGCTTAAAGCTTAACTTATAAAACAGAACATCACTACTGCCTCTATCTGTCAACCTGAAGCCCAGAATACTCTTTACAAGTAAATGGCAGGAGGACACATGAATATCACATTTTTAAACTCCTTAATACATGTTTCTCAGGGTTTTGTTAACATAGTCATACTTTTTATTACATCCTTTAAAAAAGTCTTTATTAGGAACTTCCCTGGCTTCCAGTTTGTTAACACTCTGCATTGTCACTGCAGGGGGCACACATTTAAACCCTGGTTGGAGGAATAAGATAGCACATGCCTTGGGGTGTAGCAAAAGAAACCTCAAACAAAGTCTTTCTTAGTTGTAAAAAGCACGTTCTAAAACTGGAGTTATAAATGGAGCCATAAGCCAGCGCTCTGTAATTGAGATGAAATCGTTAGAAGGCAGCTGCAACATTCTGTCTTAGATTCCTATGGGGAGGGGGGCTGCACTGTAGTGGTTACAGGGAAAAAAACAAACATATAACATCATCTTAGAAATATCTGTAGAAAACCACCAAAAGCTTAAATAAGATTTAAGTTAATGGGCTACATGCTAGCAGACCTGTAAGCTAACATGCAAAGAACTGATTCATTGGAAAAGACTCTGATGCCGGGAAAGATTGAAGGCAGGAGGAGAAGGGGATGACAGAGGATGAGATGGTTGCATGGCATCACCAACTCAATGGACATGGGTTTGAGCAAGTTCCGGGAGTTGGTGATGGACAGGGAAACATGGTGTGCTGCAGTCCATGGGGTCACGAAGAGTCGAACATGACTGAGCAACTGAACTGAACTGAAGCTAACAAGAAAAAGGGAATAGGAATGTTTAAAACATCCTACAAAAACACTGATGCATCTCAATAGATAGATACAGACCGCAAGGTAAGTTGAGAGAGAGAGAAGTTGAAGGATAGACGAATATGACATCCCCCAAAATGCCACTTTGGTTTATCGATTATTTCATGCTGTAGGTCCTTGAAAAACAGCAAATGCAGGGAGTGACTTTCTCTGAACTCTCCTCATCTACCTAAAGACAGATCCTTCAAAGGGCATTCAATTGTCTAAATCCCCTCCCTGAGAGTTTCATCAACCAAGGAGGACTGATTTTTATCACAAGAGAGGAGAGGAAAAATTGATACAAAACCCCAAAAACTTTGTCACAAACTACACACCTCATCTCTTCTTTTTAGAGACATTCATCTTTCCTAAATATCATCTACTCTCCACTAAAAGGCCTACATCACCCTCCCCTTTCCCTATTAAGACAGTATTTAAGTCTGAATTCTAAGCCACATGGAGGGGTGACTCATTTCCCCCCTGGATATATCCTATATTATATGAGGCATACATGCTAACTTCTCTTGGTTTTTCTTGTCACTCTGTCATGAAAAAGGTCTCAGATAAACTCTAAGAATACAGGGAAAATTACTTTGCCTTGACTGAGCGACTGAACTAAACTGAACTGATGATATCTATATCTACACACAAATATGCTGCTAATTCAGCTGCAAAACTGATGCCTTACAGACTGACTGGACTTCCTGGCTGGTTCAGTGGTAAAGAATCTGCCTGCCAATTCAGGAGAGGCAGTTTCTGTCCCTGGGTCAGGAAGATCCCCTAGAGGAGGAAATGGCAACTCCCTCCAATATTCTTGCCTGAAAAGTTCCATGGACAGAGGAGCCTGGCCGGCTGCAGTCCATGTGGTCATAAGAGTCCAACATGATTGAGCAGGCACTCAAAGGGTTATTTTTAAAAGCATACACTACTTTCGGTTAAGTCAAATACAACCACACAGTCTTAAGCAAAAGACTATACACAGTAAGAGTATTTATGTACTTGACTCTTACAAGGGTTATTAGAAACAAAAACAAACAAACAAACAAAAAACACAGGCCCAAAATGGTGTCATGAAATGGCTAAGAGAGAAAAGAAAGTGAAGTCGCTCGGTCATGTCCAACTCTTTGCAACCCCATAGACTTAGCCTATCATAGACTGAAGCCTACTGGCTTCTCCGTCCATGGGATTTTCCAGGCAAGAGTACCAGAGTGGGTTGCCATTTCCTTCTCCAGGGGATCTTTCCAACCCAGCGATCAAACCTGGGTCTCCCACATTGCAGGCGGACGCTTTACTCTCTGGGCCAACCCCAAGATAAAAAATCTAGAATTTAACAATTGATCTAATTGTAGTTTCAACCTCTTCCAAAAATGTAATCTTAGTCAGTCAGTCTGGAAATTTCTGGTCCAGGAGCCAGTAAAATAATCTGTGCCCCTGAGCCTTCAGTAACCCCCAGAGGAAGAAAAGGCAAGCAGCATAAGAAAATCTTTGTCCAGTTCCCTTCCCCCAAGGAATATGATACCTTGGCTTAAAAACAACCCTCTCTTTTCCTTTGCTAATACCTTCTTGCCCCACCCTCCTTCTTCCTATAAAAACCTTTCAATTTGTACAACCCCTCTGAGCACCCTTCTAGGTATTAAATGGGAGGACACTTGATTCATGAATCTTTGAAAAAAGCCAATTAGAGCTTCAAATTTCCTCCACTGAATTTTGTGTGTTTAACAGGATGTTTGCCTTGAGAGCTCAAAGTTAAGCGACAATGTAATGGGAAGAGTATGGGAACTGGATTCTAAATGGGTTTCTAACCACCACTTACCACTTACAAATAATACCAACGTTAGCAAATTACTTATTATCTCAACCTAAACTGTATAACCTGGACAATGAGGTACAATTACCGGGTTTCATGGTTTTTATGAGAAATACCTAAAATCACTTGACATGACTAGTTCCATGTCTGCCATAGGTTGCATATGGTTGTCTTGCTTATGAGAAAGATTGAGGGCAAAAGAAGAGGGCGGCAGAGGATGAGATGGCTAGATATCATCATCGACTCAGTGGGCATGCACTTGAGCAAACTCCAGGAGATAATGCAGGACAGGGAAGCCTGGCGTGCTGCAATTTATGGGGTCGCAAAGACATGACTTAGCAACTGCACAGCAACACATACTTGTCTTGTTTGTGATCCCTGAGAAGCAAATCCTGAAACAAGACTTCAAATGTAAGAAGTAATCTGAGAGGTGATGCCAAAAGACACAAGGAAGGGGAGAAGAAAGGCAGGGAACAAGGCCAAGATCAAGAATCAGACCATCAGGCTTTCTGTAAATGAAGCTCAACCCCACCGTAGAAACTTGGGGGACAGAGTAGAACACATCTTTTAATTAATCAAAATGAGAAGCAAGGAAGCTAGCTTTTTATCCACTAGTCCCCACCTGTCCTGGGCTAAACAGTGCTCACTAGGGCATTAACTGTCTGGCTTTCCTGGCTTGCCATTTGTATTAGCCCAGCATGCTCCCCTTGGCCAGAAAAAAAAAAAAGAAGAGATCAGAAGCACAGAGAGTCACAGGTACTTATGGATATAAACAGTGCCAAAATGGTGCCATTCAGGCTAAAGTCAAAGATTAAAAACCTAGAATTTAATACCTAACCTAATTGCAGTTTCAACCTCTTCCAAAAGTGTAATCTTAGTCAATCAGTCTGGAAATTTCTGGTCTAGACATCATTAAAATAATCTGTACCCATGGGCATTCTCTATCCCCCAGAGGAAGAGGAGGCAAGCAGCATATTAAAATCTTTTCCAAGTTCCCTTCCCCCAAGGAAGGTGATGTCTTAGCTTAAAAATAATGCTCTCTTTTCTTTTGCTAATACCTTCTTGTCCCATCCTCCTTCCTATAAAAACCTTTTGATTTGTACAACCCCTCTGAGCATGGATTGCTACTTGGTTCAGAGCTGAGGCATCCGAGAGTCAAGAGAATGTGCAGGAACCCACAGCATCTGCTAGAGGGATGCGTGCATGCGTGCTAAGTCACTTCAGTCACGTCTTACTCTGTGCAACCCTATGGACTCCAGGCTCCCTGCCAGAGGGAGAGAAGACTTTTACTTTTTATTTTTAAAAAACATTTATTTATTTGGCCGCACCAGGTCTCAGTTAAGGCACCTGGGATCTGCCGTGAATCATGGGGACTCTTTCACTGTGGCCTAGGGACTCTCGAGTTTTGGCATGTGGGTTCTAGAGCTTGTGGGCTTCATAGCTGTGGTGCGCCAGCTTCGTTGTTCTGTGGGATCTTAGTTCCCCAGTCAGGGGTTGAGCCAGCATCTCTTGTGTTGCAGGGCAGATTCTTAACCACTGAATCACCAGAGAAGTCCCTAGAATGGTATTTTAAAATACCACTCTTTCCAACAGTTTGCCAAGATTCAGTGTTTATCCCTTCCATTTGACTCCTCTAAGTTGCAGTGTTCAGCAGCCATAACAGTCTTGTTTACTGATTTTCCCCAAGCTCCCAGGACATGGTAGGCATTTAATAGGTATTTTCTTTCATTTTGTAATTTAGAATATTTATTCTTTACTTATAAAGAATGAGGCCCTGTGATAAGTGATGTAGAAACATGATGGTAAACTAGTTGATTTGATCTTCATTATTTTTCTGTAATCTCTGAGAGAGTGTGTGTGTGTGTGTGTGTGTGTGTAGGTGTGTGTGTGTGTGCTGAGTCACTCAGTCATGTCCGACTCTTTTGTGACCCCCATGGACTGTAACCCTGTCAGGCACTTCTGTCCATGGGATTTTCGAGGCAAGAATACTGGAGCCAGTTGCCATTTCCTACTTCAAAGGATCTTCCCAGCCCAGGGGTTGAACAGGTGTCTTTCTGCATTGGCAGGCAGATTCTTTACCATTAGTGCCACCTGGGAAGCCCGCATCTTCATTTAAGAGAGGTGAAAAGGATGACACGGGTTAGAATACAGGCTCAGAACCATACAATAGACTAACTGCAAAGCCATGTGCTTCATTACCAGGAGACCGTCTTTCTCCCAGCTCTCGCGCCCTGGGAGCCCTCATTCATGTTCATGCCTTAAGTAAGGATCTTTGGTGGTTGACATCAAAATGGTAAACTCTACTCCTCCCTCTTTGGTTATCATACCACTCCCTCAGATTAAATTTCTCTAAAACGAAGCTCTCCTGTCTTCCAGCAATTTCTCTTGTGGACAGATTGTATCAAGGGCATCGGGCTCAAATCTTTGGAACAATTCCTGATGCTATACACCCTCCCCAGCATAACAAGTATAAAAATTTATGTGGCTAGTTTTTAATTGATTCTCTACTATGTACTAACAGCTTAATGACTTGGGTCTTATGAAGATTTGCATAAGTCCAGATGCTAATCTGAACATAAATATCATGAAGGAGATAATAGTTAAGAACCACATATGAGGTACATAAGTAATGGTATATGAAAAAGTGAGATGACAGGATCATAAAATTCTCTGTGGTCTTTTCTGTGATGCCTTTTCCTCTGCCTACAAAGGGCTCCATTATTCTAGGGTGGGATTCCATCTCAAAAGGAATAATGTTTTATTTACATATCTAGGCCATTAATAACCCATCTTGGAATCACTGGTATAATAAACTCCTTTGCAGTGAGTAGCAATGAGTGGCTGGAGGTTGCATGTGTGTATGCTCAATTACTCAGTCATGTCCAACACTTTGCAACCCAGTGGACCATAACCCACCAGGATCCTCTGTCCACGGAATTTTTCAGGCAAGAATACTGGATTAGGTTGCCATTTCCTACTCCAGGATATCTTCCCAACCCAGGGATAGAATGCACATTTCTTGCATCTCCTCCACTGGCAGGAAGGTTCTTTATCATTGCACCACCTGGGTGGAAGTTAGGTTATTCATTGTTGCTTTAGGCTTGACTGGAATTACCCTTGTTCTCAGGAAAGTTTAAGACAAAAAACTTTATACTGTGCCTGTCTCTTTTAAGGCTTAACTGCTGGAGGAATACAATATTTCAAGATTTGTGGTAATTCAGTAATGCAGAATTTTAGATCCAAAATGCCTCTGTCATAAAATAACCATTTCTCTCTTAAATGGGGACAATGTCATCAAAATGAGGCTAGTGTCAGTAATGCCATGCTGCATTAGTTGAGTACTTATATTCACAAACGTCTATTTATTATCACATGAGATGGAAATAGTCTCGGCATGCCAGTTGCAGAAGTAAACAAAATATTCAGAGGCATACTGGGGGTGGAAGAGTGATCTCACATCCCTGATGGAGTTTGAAGCTCAAATTAAAATTGCCTAGCACAACTGTTTCTTTTATCCATTCAGAATCATCCACGAGATTACTTGGACTCTGCTAAACAAAGGAAGCCATGAATCTGCTGACCATGATAAAAGACTGTCTAAAAATGTATGTTCCCCCCGCCCCGAGATAATGATTAAATAGCTTCAAATACAGGTAAGCCTAAGATTTATCATGAGAAGACTAAGTAGAGCCATCCAACATTAACACACTTTAATTTTAGGGGGAAAAAAGAAATGCAACATAACACTGGCATTTTAACACACCTTAATTTTAGGGGGAAAAAAATACAACATAACTCTGGCATTCATTAAAATAAGACAGCTGCCAGGCAAGACTTGAGGTTCTGTATTGCTTCAAAGCATTTCCATTCATTCCAACTGAAACCATTAGGCACTCATGCCTGTACAGTAATAAACCTTACAGCAAAACCTCTATTATCAGGACAACTTCATTCATATTCCTGGCCTTGGAATCTACTCCACACTTTATTTTCCTTTTCAGACAATATTATTATACACCAAATAAAGTTACAGAACAAAAATGACATATGCCTTTTTACTCGTCAACGAAAATTTTAAAAGACTGACATTCTGTTACATTGGCTTCAGGATTTTTTTTTTTAAGTAATTTCGTTTATTTTTTTGATGGCATTGGGCCTTAGCTGCCTCATTCACACTCTTTAATTGTGGCATGCAAACTCTTAGTTGCGGCACGTGGGATCAAGTTCCCTGACCAGGGATCAAGCCCAGGTCCCCCTGTATTGGGAGATCAGGGTCTTTGCCACTGGACCTCCAGGGAAGTCCCAGTTTCAGATGTTTTTAGGGTGATAAAATATTGATCCACCTGAAGTCTCTCTCATAGCTCCTTTCAATACACTAACTTCTTGGCCTGTGATGTGCTCGGCCTTGAACACTTTTTCTCTGCTCTTCAATTGGCCAACTCCTACTTACCTTTCAAATTTTAACTTAAGAGTTCAAATCAGGTCTAAAAGAAGCCCAAGTTATACAATGAGTTATACAATTTCAAAACATTCTGTACTTTTTAGAATCACTTGGCTCAATTTTAAATATGTAGTTTTGGGCTTCCCTGGTGGCTCAGAGGTTAAAGCGTCTGCCTCCAATGTGGGAGACCCGGGTTCGATCTCTGGGTCGGGAAGATCCCTGGAGAAGGAAATGGCAATCCACTCCAGTATTCTTGCCTGGAGAATCCCATGGACGGAGAAGCCTACTAGGTCACAGTCCACGGGGTCGCAAAGAGACGGACACGACTGAGCGACTTCCCCACCACCACCAACAGTTTTGGTGGAATGATTCAGTTTGATGCCTCTCTTTTCTAAGTGCTTTTGAGCTGTGTCTGTCTGCCTTTATCATCTGCCCGGCACATGGCTTGACAGAAACTCAGCAAATATTTATTGAATCAATGAAAGAAGCAGCATTCAAAATGATGGTCCTCTAGTGAATATAGTAAAAGGTTTGTGCAACATCATGTACAAAATGAAACCGATTGAGCATTTTTTTATGATTTAAATGCAGTTTCTGTGAAACACAGTGTACCGAAAATTCACTGTTTCTTACCTTTTCTCTCCTACTTCTCTTTGGATTCATGTTTGGGTGCTACTCAAGATGCTTTGCGCTTCCCAGGTGGTGCTAGTGGTTAAAAAACTGCCTGCCAACGCTGGAGACATAGGAGGCACAGGTTTGATCCCTAGATCGGGAAGATTCCCTGGAGGAGGGCATGGCAACCTACTCCAGTATAGTTGCTTGGAGAATCCCATGGACAGAGGAGCCTGGCAGGCTATAGTCTGCAGGGTTACACGGAGCTGGATGTGACGGAAGCGACGCTTTACTTTTCAAATGAAAACAGGTTTTGTTAGTTTTCAATGCATTTTTCTACTTTAAATCAAAATGAGAGGCAAACAAATGAATGTGTCAAATTCCATGCAGACTGTGTTTTGTTCTACGGCATTCCTGGTCTGCAGCCTTTTGTCATTTTCTTTCTTGCCATTGTACATTTGTCATAAGAATATGATTTCTCTTGACTGTATTGATTGTCTGCCTTTTACTGTCTCAATACAGACATCTGAATCTCTGTTCACTTAGTTTAAAAACCCACATATGTGTGAGAGAGAAAAAGAGATTGCCATGGTTGCAACTCTTTTTCAGATATACAAGATTATAAGACACTTCACAAGTTCCCTCTCTATCTTTTCAAGGGAAACATTCTGATCTCTAATCCATTTTATGTGGAGAGTAGAAAAACTCAATGCCAAGCTCTACAGAATATTACTTGTTTTACTACAGCATGACGGGAAAAATATCATTGAGAGATTGAGAATTTAGGCAGCTGAAAAAGTGAATAATTAGGTCATGTGTGTGTGCTAAGTCACGTCTGACTCTGTGCAACCCTATGGACTGTAGCCTGCCAGGCTCCTCTGTCCATGGGAGTCTCCAGGCAAGAATACTGGAGTGGGTTGCCATGTCTTCCTCCAGAGGACCTTCCCAACTCAGGGATCGAACCTGCTTCTCTTACATTTCCTGCACTGGCAGGCAGGCTCTTTACCACTAGCATCACCTTGAAGTCAGTGGTTCTCAAATTTCAAGTTCATCAGAATTTCCTGGAGAGCCTGTTAAAACACAAATTGCTGGGCCCCACATCCAGAGTTTTTGATGCAGTGTATTCATGTGAAGTCTGAGAATTTGCATCTCTATCAAACTGTCAAGGTAGTGTAATGCTGGTGAAGTGAAAGTCACTCAGCCATGTCCAACTCTTTGGGACCCATAGTCCATGGGATTCTCCAGGCCAGAATACTGGAGTGGGTAGCTGTTCCCTTCTCCAGGGGATCTTCCCAACCCTGGGACCTCACCCTGCAGGTCTTTTCACTGCAGAGACCATCAAATCCAAGTTTCTCGCACTGCAGGTAGACTCTTTACCAGCTGAGCCTTCAGAGAAGCCCAGTAATGCTGACAGTCCCTTTATATCCTTTGAAGACAACGGCATTAGATAGTTCACAAGGCAGATATTATGAGAACAAATAGATTGTATTAGGGATTTATGTTCTCAAAGAAAGTGCCTTTGCAAAATGACAGGGATGACTGTTCTTGATGAACCTCTTAGAACAATGGACAGAATTCTGGCAACACTCTTGCGGACTTAGGAAAATGTATATCACTTGTGCACCCCAGGAGAGCAGCTTTTCATTATTAGACATTGCTTTGGAAAGTTCTTCTGCCATTTAGTAGCCCTGTAAACTAGGAAAAATTTTGTTTCCCTATATGTGCCTTAGTGTTTGAGGTATAAAATTGGGAGAAAAATTCATCTGCCATGCTAATGAGTATAAATATTCGAGAAAATAATATGGAAAAGACTTTAGCCTACCACATGGTATATAGTAAACCAAAACAACTAAAACTAAGAAGGTAGTTCCTTTCCCTTACTGAAGATTCACATTGGTTACTATTTANGAAGGGGATGACAGAGGATGAGATGGTTGCATGGCATCACCAACTCAATGGACATGGGTTTGAGCAAGTTCCGGGAGTTGGTGATGGACAGGGAAACATGGTGTGCTGCAGTCCATGGGGTCACGAAGAGTCGAACATGACTGAGCAACTGAACTGAACTGAAGCTAACAAGAAAAAGGGAATAGGAATGTTTAAAACATCCTACAAAAACACTGATGCATCTCAATAGATAGATACAGACCGCAAGGTAAGTTGAGAGAGAGAGAAGTTGAAGGATAGACGAATATGACATCCCCCAAAATGCCACTTTGGTTTATCGATTATTTCATGCTGTAGGTCCTTGAAAAACAGCAAATGCAGGGAGTGACTTTCTCTGAACTCTCCTCATCTACCTAAAGACAGATCCTTCAAAGGGCATTCAATTGTCTAAATCCCCTCCCTGAGAGTTTCATCAACCAAGGAGGACTGATTTTTATCACAAGAGAGGAGAGGAAAAATTGATACAAAACCCCAAAAACTTTGTCACAAACTACACACCTCNCCTAAAGACAGATCCTTCAAAGGGCATTCAATTGTCTAAATCCCCTCCCTGAGAGTTTCATCAACCAAGGAGGACTGATTTTTATCACAAGAGAGGAGAGGAAAAATTGATACAAAACCCCAAAAACTTTGTCACAAACTACACACCTCTTCTTTTTAGAGACATTCATCTTTCCTAAATATCATCTACTCTCCACTAAAAGGCCTACATCACCCTCCCCTTTCCCTATTAAGACAGTATTTAAGTCTGAATTCTAAGCCACATGGAGGGGTGACTCATTTCCCCCCTGGATATATCCTATATTATATGAGGCATACATGCTAACTTCTCTTGGTTTTTCTTGTCACTCTGTCATGAAAAAGGTCTCAGATAAACTCTAAGAAGAATACAGGGAAAATTACTTTGCCTTGACTGAGCGACTGAACTAAACTGAACTGATGATATCTATATCTACACACAAATATGCTGCTAATTCAGCTGCAAAACTGATGCCTTACAGACTGACTGGACTTCCTGGCTGGTTCAGTGGTAAAGAATCTGCCTGCCAATTCAGGAGAGGCAGTTTCTGTCCCTGGGTCAGGAAGATCCCCTAGAGGAGGAAATGGCAACTCCCTCCAATATTCTTGCCTGAAAAGTTCCATGGACAGAGGAGCCTGGCCGGCTGCAGTCCATGTGGTCATAAGAGTCCAACATGATTGAGCAGGCACTCAAAGGGTTATTTTTAAAAGCATACACTACTTTCGGTTAAGTCAAATACAACCACACAGTCTTAAGCAAAAGACTATACACAGTAAGAGTATTTATGTACTTGACTCTTAAAAGGGTTATTAGAAACAAAAACAAACAAACAAACAAAAAACACAGGCCCAAAATGGTGTCATGAAATGGCTAAGAGAGAAAAGAAAGTGAAGTCGCTCGGTCATGTCCAACTCTTTGCAACCCCATAGACTTAGCCTATCATAGACTGAAGCCTACTGGCTTCTCCGTCCATGGGATTTTCCAGGCAAGAGTACCAGAGTGGGTTGCCATTTCCTTCTCCAGGGGANATGTCCAACTCTTTGCAACCCCATAGACTTAGCCTATCATAGACTGAAGCCTACTGGCTTCTCCGTCCATGGGATTTTCCAGGCAAGAGTACCAGAGTGGGTTGCCATTTCCTTCTCCAGGGGATCTTTCCAACCCAGCGATCAAACCTGGGTCTCCCACATTGCAGGCGGACGCTTTACTCTCTGGGCCAACCCCAAGATAAAAAATCTAGAATTTAACAATTGATCTAATTGTAGTTTCAACCTCTTCCAAAAATGTAATCTTAGTCAGTCAGTCTGGAAATTTCTGGTCCAGGAGCCAGTAAAATAATCTGTGCCCCTGAGCCTTCAGTAACCCCCAGAGGAAGAAAAGGCAAGCAGCATAAGAAAATCTTTGTCCAGTTCCCTTCCCCCAAGGAATATGATACCTTGGCTTAAAAACAACCCTCTCTTTTCCTTTGCTAATACCTTCTTGCCCCACCCTCCTTCTTCCTATAAAAACCTTTCAATTTGTACAACCCCTCTGAGCACCCTTCTAGGTATTAAATGGGAGGACACTTGATTCATGAATCTTTGAAAAAAGCCAATTAGAGCTTCAAATTTCCTCCACTGAATTTTGTGTGTTTAACAGGATGTTTGCCTTGAGAGCTCAAAGTTAAGCAACAATGTAATGGGAAGAGTATGGGAACTGGATTCTAAATGGGTTTCTAACCACCACTTACCACTTACAAATAATACCAACGTTAGCAAATTACTTATTATCTCAACCTAAACTGTATAACCTGGACAATGAGGTACAATTACCGGGTTTCATGGTTTTTATGAGAAATACCTAAAATCACTTGACATGACTAGTTCCATGTCTGCCATAGGTTGCATATGGTTGTCTTGCTTATGAGAAAGATTGAGGGCAAAAGAAGAGGGCGGCAGAGGATGAGATGGCTAGATATCATCATCGACTCAGTGGGCATGCACTTGAGCAAACTCCAGGAGATAATGCAGGACAGGGAAGCCTGGCGTGCTGCAATTTATGGGGTCGCAAAGACATGACTTAGCAACTGCACAGCAACACATACTTGTCTTGTTTGTGATCCCTGAGAAGCAAATCCTGAAACAAGACTTCAAATGTAAGAAGTAATCTGAGAGGTGATGCCAAAAGACACAAGGAAGGGGAGAAGAAAGGCAGGGAACAAGGCCAAGATCAAGAATCAGACCATCAGGCTTTCTGTAAATGAAGCTCAACCCCACCGTAGAAACTTGGGGGACAGAGTAGAACACATCTTTTAATTAATCAAAATGAGAAGCAAGGAAGCTAGCTTTTTATCCACTAGTCCCCACCTGTCCTGGGCTAAACAGTGCTCACTAGGGCATGAACTGTCTGGCTTTCCTGGCTTGCCATTTGTATTAGCCCAGCATGCTCCCCTTGGCCAGAAAAAAAAAAAA
>SJYX01021489.1:102523-117636 GCA_006410675.1 Oreotragus oreotragus | reverse complement strand
TGAGACATCAGGGCCTGAGTTTCATTCGTTTTGGCCAAGCTTGAGTCCCAGGAGAGAGCTGATAGACACGAGGAAAAAGCAGTGGGAAAAACATGCCAAGGAATCCCCTTCATAGCCTGCTGGAAATTTTGCTAAATATCTGACTGTGCTCACAATTTCATTGGTCTGATCCTTGGCACAGAGAAGAGAAAGGACAGAAGAACACCCACCAGCTTTTGTAACAGCTACTGTGGATCAGCAAATAGCACCTTTGGGACATGCTGAGGAGTAGCCTCTCCAGAGTCCCTAAATTGTGCCCCCTGCCACCCTCCTGTTCTCAGGAGGTTCGAGGAAACAAGAAACAAGAGACTGTAAAGGAATTAAGATTTCGTTAGGCATGTCCTTCTAGCCATAGGAGTGAGAACCTCTTACCTTAATCAGAGGTCTTCTGGACTCTGAAACTGGGCCGCGTGACCTTTCTGTTGAGTTTGTTTTTCACTGTCCCGATTTCCAGCACAATGGGCCTTCCCTTGCACTGGGTTTCTTCACCTTCCACTTCTAGTGCAGAAGCTTCACTGAGTTGGGCCCCTGCTGTGCTTGGCCTCTTCTGTGCAGAGGTCATTTCAGCCAGGTAAAATCCGAGTCACAGCACCATAGATGTCACGCGAGTGTATGTTCCTCAGTTCTTTGTCTCATCACAACAAAGATTTGGAATGATGGACATTAAAGCCCTCGGCACGTCACAGCTCTCAGGTCTTGGACAAACCACGTTATGGCTCTTAGGCAAATCAGTATTACAGCTATATTTTATTTAGAAGATAGCAGGACAATCCATCCTCGAAGCGTGAAGGCATGCCTACCCAAAGACTTGAAGAGAAGAGAGTGGAGGAGCGCGTGGGGGACGGAGAGAGAGAGGGAGAGAGAGAAAAAAAGAGTGCATGCACGTAGGAGAGAAAGAGGGAGAGAGAGAGAAAGAGTGCATGCACATGGGAGAGAGAGAGGGAGAGAGAGAGGGAGAGAGAGAGAGAGAGAGGGAAAGAGCACATGCATGCAGGAGAGAGAGAGGGAGAGAGAGAAAGAGCGCACACACACGAGAGAGAAAGAGAGAGGGTACTTTGGCTCCTCCTTTTCTATGATTTTTTCCTCCACCTGGGCCTGCCCTGTGCAAATTGGGCTTAGCCAGGAGTGCTGTTTGTTCTACTTGAAGTCTTCACTCTGGTCCTCGGATTTTCTTTTGTTCTATTTTCTCGGGCTTTCCCCTTCCTTGTCTTTTAGCCACCGCCATTTTGGACTCCTTTTCCCTATTCTACCTACCTAACAGATTCATTTATTTCTACCATTCTATCTTCTACCTCACTAATCCTATCTTCTGCCTCTGTTATTCTACCATTTGTTCCCTCCAGAGTGTTTTTGATATCATTTATTGCATTATTCAATATATATGGACTCATTTCTGTCTTTGTTAAACCTTTCTTGCATCTTCTCAATCCTTGTCTCCAGGCTATTTATCTGTGATTCCATTTTGTTTTCAAGACTTTGGATCATTTTCACTATCATTATTTGGAATTTTTTATCAGGTAGATTCCCTATCTCTTCCTCTTTTGTTTGGTTTGGTGGGCATTTATCCTGTTCCTTTACCTGCTGGGTATTCCTCTGTCTGTTCATCTTGTTTATATTCTGTGTTTGGGGTGGCCTTTCTGTATTCTGGCAGTTTGTGGAGTTCTCTTTATTGAGGAGTTTCCTTGCTGTGGGTGGGGTTGTACGGGTGATTTGTCAAAGTTTCCTTGTTAGGGAAGCTTGTGTCAGTATTCTGGCAGGTGGAGCTGGATTTCTTCTTTCTGGAGTGCAATGAACTAATGAGCTATGAGATGTCAATGGGTTTGGAGTGACTTTTGGCAGCCTATGTATTGAAGCTCAGGGCTATCTTCCTGTGTTGCTGGAGAATTTGTGTGGTATGTCTTGCTCTGGAACTTGTTGGCCCTTGGGTGGTGCTTGGTTTCAGTGTAGGTATGGAGGCATTTGATGAGCTCCTGTCGATTAATGTTCCCTGGAGTCAGGAGTTCTCTGTTGTTCTCAGGATTAGGACTCAAGCCTCCTGCTTCTGGTTTTCAGTCTTACTTTTACAGTAGCATCAAAACTTCTCCATCTATACAGCATCATTGATAAAACATCTAGGTTAAAGATGAAAAGTTTCTCCACAGTGAGGGACACCCAGAGAGGTTCACAGGGTTACATGGAGAAGAGAAGAGGGAGGAGGGAGAGAGAGGTGACCAGGATGAGATGAGGTAGAATCAAAAGAGGAGAGAGCAAGCTATCCAGTAATCACTTCCTTATATACACTCCACAGTCTGCACCACTCAGAGATGTTCATGGAGTTACAGAGAGAAGAGAAGAGGGAGGAAGGAGGCAGAGGTGGCCAGGAGGATAAAGGGGGGGATCAAAAGGAGAGAGACAGATCCAGCCAGTAATCAGTTCTGTAAGTGTTCTTTACAGTCCAGAACACAAAGAGATTCACAGAGTTGGGTACAGAAGAGAAGAGGGAGGGAGGAGATAGAGGCGACCTGGTGGAGAAAAAGGAGAGTCCAAAGTGGGAGAGAGCAATCAGGCCAGTAATATCACTCCCAAGTGAAAACGGGTACTGAAGATTGGGTTCTTAAAGATATAAAATTGATAACAAATACCAAAAAGCAAAGATTAAAAATCTAGAGTAGAGGTTGGATTCTCAAAAATACAATATTAAAGAAAAAAGTCACAAAATTATAATATATATGTATATATTTTTTATGAAGTTTGCTTTAAAAATAGGGTCTCTTTTTGCATAAAATGAAAATTAAAATGAAAATTAAAGGAGTAATAGAGGACTTAAAAAAATTTAAATTAAAGAATGATAGTAAAAATAGTACAAACATATCTAGGACTATCTCTGGTGTTGTGGGCAGTGTGGGGTCAGTTCATTTTCTGATAGGTCCTTGATCTGGCTTATATTTCTCAAGATCTATAGGCCCCTTCCTCAGAGAAGGCAATGGCACCCCCACTCCAGTACTCTTGCCTGGAAAATCCCATGGACAGAGGAGCCTGGTGGGCTGCAGTCCATTAGGTGGCACAGAGTAGGACACACCTGAAGTGACTTAGCAGCAGCAGCAGCAGCATAGGCCCCTTCCTATGTAGTCGCTATTGCACCTGTCACTTCCAAGGAGATTCCCTCTGTTTTAGCTCCTTCTGTTTGCTAGTTTCTTCAGTGTCTAATTTCTGCCCTAGCACAAGGAGGCGGTGGTGGACACTTTTTTAGGCTCACTTGTTTAGTCATGCTGTGGGGAGGGAGGGATGCTGCAAACAAATAACACTGGCATGTGCTCACAGTGTCTCAGCCAAACTGGGTTTGCCCCCACTCACAGCGTGTGTGCTTTCCCTGTCTACACTGCCTTAGGCTCTAGGTTTTTCCGCCGGAAACTGTTGAGGCCAGACCTGGATTGTATGCACTTCCCAGATCTAAGCCACTCAGGTTCAGGTACTCGGGTAGTCCTCAGAGGCACAGACTTGGTTGGGCCTGCATTTTGTGCCCTTCCCAGGTCCGAGCAGCTCAGGTGACCAGGTGTTTGATGAGTGCGGTCGCTGCTACTTATCGCCTCCCCCATTCCCGCCACTCGGTTTTCTGGGTGTACAACCGGCGCACCTTCTCAGGTGGATGTTGACCATCCAGAATTCCAAGAAGTCTTGGTTAGCAACAAAGCCTGCTTGCAGTTTGGTAGATAATGCTTCTCTGGGGCCGCAGTTGCCTCCTTCCGGCTCTGGCTGCCCTCGCCTGCCTGGAGGGGGAAGAGCCGGTCTGCAGCTGGCTAGCTCTGCTCCATCCCTTGTTCTGTGAGTGGACCTGGTGGCGTCTTGCTGCTGCTAAGTCGTTCAGTCATGTCTGACTCTGTGCGACCTCATAGATGGCAGCCCATCAGGCTCCCCCGTCCTTGGGATTCTCCAGGCAAGAACACTGGAGTGGGTTGCCATTTCCTTCTCCAATGTATGAAAGTGAAAAGTGAAAGTGAAGTCGCTCAGTCATGCCCGACTCTTAGTGACCCTATGGACTGCAGCCTACTAGGTTCCTCCGTCCATGTGATTTTCCAGGCAAGAGTACTGGAGTGGGTTGCCATTGGTGGCGTCTTAGGTTAGGGCTTTTCACGTGGTAGCTATCCCACAGTCTGGTTTGCTATCCCAAGTTAGTTCCCACAGATTCCCCTCAGGTCATTCAGGCCGGGTCCTTACTCTAAGCAATGCAGCCCGCGCCTCCCTGCCCAGCCCCTGCTTGCTAGTGATGGATGCAGGCGTCTGCGCTGCTTCTCCACTGGGGGAGTTACTGTTGGGCAGGTAACCTGTGGGTTTTAATTATTTATTTAATTTTCCTCCCGGTTATGTTGCCCTCTGTGGTTCCAAAGCTCACCACAGACTCGGCAGTAAGAGTGTTTCCTAGTGTTTGGAAACTTCTTTTTTTTTTTTAAGCTCCCTTCCTGGGATGGATCTCTGTCCCTACATCTTTTGTCTCTCTTTTTATCTTTTATATTTTTCCTACCTTCTTTTGAAGACAATGGGCTGCTTTTCTGGGCGCCTGATGTCCTCTGCCGGCATTCAGAAGTTGTTTTGTGGAATTTACTCAGCGTTCAAATGTTCTTTTGATGAATTTGTGGGGCAGAAAGTGGTCTCCCCATCCTATTCCTCGGCCATCTTAGCTCTCATCCCTACTGTAGATTTTTAATGTCGTGTTCTAAAATATCTTTCTATTTCTAGCTTGTATTTTTTATGTGAATGTCAAATGAGACCACAGTCATTACTTGATATTACAAGATACACAAAGAGAACTGAGAAACCACTAAAGATGCACAAAGAGAATTCAGAGACCATTACTCCATTAACTCTGGGCAAAAGACAAATGGAAAATTGACATAATCTGTTATATTAGCATATTTGTGCATGCAAACTACTCCACCCTTTAGTTTTTCTACAGTTTTTAATATAATGTTTCCATACCATATGTATTAAACAGGCCAAGAACAGTGTTTTAATCAGGAAAGTGAACATTTTCTGTAGATGATTATAGTTGACATTGCATCGGGGTCTATCAGAAAAGTTATGTAAGGACCAAAGTACATCTATACAAACACAGTTGGATGTTGTTTCACAGACTTGCAGTGTCTAATCTATTAAGTGTTACTAGCCTTTTATAAAATAAGCCCATTATTTATATTCAACATGGTGATATCATAATCATGGATTGATGAGCTTTATTATTGTCCACTCTCCTATAACTAATGCTTGATATAGACAAGAGCAAAATTGTTCAAAATTATCTGAATTCAATAGCAAAAGGAACAGAGAAAAGGTTTCCAATGTCACTTATGTAAATGTATGCCTAACAGGAAAACTGGAATACTCCTTAAAAAAAAATTTAATAACATGTAGATTAAAAGAATTACAAATCAAAACGTACATCTATCTAGTCAGAAACTGACAGATGTGGGAAAGAAACATCAGTATTTCAAGGTTGCATCTTAAAATGCTCAACCATAGGGAATTCCCTGGCTGTCCAGTGGTTAGAACTCCATGCTTTCACTGCCAAGGGTGCAGGTTCAATCCCTGTTCAGGGAACTAAGATCCCACAAGCCATGCTATACGGCCAAAAAAATAAATAAATAAATACCATATGAGATTGCTACTTTTTAACTCTGAAACTAGGAGCTCCCCACCTCTGACATTTTTTAATGTTTTTTAAAAGGTCATATAAATATAACTTCATATTTCAGACTAAGTACAGACAATTAGTTGTATCAGAAGTGTGATTACATACAGATGGCTAATAAATGCAGGGAAAGATGCTCAATGTAGCTCATTATTCAGTTCAGTTCAGTTCTCACTCAGTCGTGTCAAAACTACAATGAGTATCATCTCCATCTGGTCAGAGTCACCATTATCAAAGTCTACAAACAATAAATGCTTGAGACTGTGTGGAGAAAAGAGAAACCCTCTTACACTGTTGATGGGAATGGACATCAGTACAAACACTGTGGAGAATGGTATGGAGATTCCTTTAAAAACTAGAAATAAAACTACCATACAACCCAACAATCTCACTACTTAGCATATACCCTAAGGAAATCATAATTGAAAAAGACACATGTACCCCATTGTTCATTGCAGCACTATTTACAGTAACTAGGACATGGAGGCAACCTAGATGTCCATCAACAGATGAGTGGATAAGGAAGTTGTAGCACATATACACAATGGAATATCACTCGGCTATTCAAAAAAAATAAGAGCACATTTGAGTCAGTTCTATTGAGAGGGATGAAGCTAGAGCTATTATGCAACGTGAAGTAAGTCAGAAAGAGAAAGACAATACCGTATACTAACCCATATAAATGAAATCTAGAAAGATAGCATTGGCAATCCTATATTTAGGGCAGCAAAAGAGACACAGACTTAAAGAACAGACTTTTGGGCACAGTGAGGGAAGTGAAGGGTGAGATGATTTGAGAGAATAACACTGAAACATATAAATTGCCATTCGTAAATAGATAGCCAGTGGAAGTGTGATGCATGATGCAGGGAACCCAAAGCCAGTGCTCTGTGGCAGTCCAGAGGAACACAGTGGGGAAAGAGGTGGGCTTAAGAGGGAGGGACTCATNTGAAGGGTGAGATGATTTGAGAGAATAACACTGAAACATATAAATTGCCATTCGTAAATAGATAGCCAGTGGAAGTGTGATGCATGATGCAGGGAATCCAAAGCCAGTGCTCTGTGGCAGTCCAGAGGAACACAGTGGGGAAAGAGGTGGGCTTAAGAGGGAGGGACTCATGTGTACCTATGGCCAATTCATGTTGATGTATGGCAAAAACCATCACACTATTGTAAAATAATCCTTCAACTAAAAAATAAAATTTTTAAATGGGGAAAAATGTAATGATTTCATTACTTCTCACCTACCCAGGAAGAAGGCAATGGCACCCCACTCCAGTACTCTTGCCTGGAAAATCCCATGGATGGACGAGCCTGGTAGGCTTCAGTCCATGGGGTCACTAAGAGTCAGACACGACTGAGCGACTTCACTTTCACTTTTCACTTTCATGCATTGGAGAAGGCAATGGCAACCCACTCCAGTGTTCTTGCCTGGAGAATCCCAGGGATGGTAGAGCCTGGTAGGCTGCCGTCTATGGGGTCTCACAGAGTCGGGCACAACTGAAGCAACTTGCAGCAGCAGCAGTGGCACCTACCCGGAACACACATTCCTGTGCTCCTTTGCATCCCCAAGACATGTGGTCTGCAGCCTTCCCTCCTCCTTTCTATCAAGACTGTCTCCCTACCCAGACCATTTCATGACAAGCAATTTGATGTAATTAAAAAACCTAACCCTTGCCATCCCACCTTATCTATCTTTGCTGTTCCTATGAACAGACAAGCATGTCCATTTCCTCTTTTCCTGCTTCTAAAACACCAGAATTTGGGAAATATGATCCCCTCCTTTTTTTTTTTTTTTTTTTTACTACTAAGTAATACAACTTCATAGATTAATCCAGAATTAATAGACCTAACATGTGATGTTCTATTAATATAACTCTATTTCTAATTAATTCTCCTCCTGGTTTTTCAGGCCATCACTTCCAAACATTACCCCAGAACTGCTTCCTCGTCTCTTAAGCCCTGTTAAGTCTTGAGGCCCAGGCTTGCTTTCCTCCCTTGACTTTCCAAAGCAGTGGAAAGGAATCCACTTGGCAACGCAGAAGATGCAAGAGACACAGGTTCGATCCCCAGGTAAGGAAGATCTTCTGGATGAGGGCATGGCAACCCACTCCAGTACTCTTGCCTGGGAAATCCCAGGACAGAGAAGCCTGGAGGCCTACAGTCCACGAGGTCACAAAAGAGTTGGATCCAATTTAGGACTAAACAACAACAACATAGAGGTACATCGATAGCTCACATGTAGACACAGGCCTGCAGGCATGGGCTTATGTGAGCATTTTAGTTCTCCCAGTTCTTCAAAACTGTGCCCATTATTTCTCCTTTCCCTCATATTTTCACTTCTTCCTCTTTCCTGGGTCCATCCTTTGCTAATAAACCCTACCTTTCCTCCTAACATTGAATGAATGCATGTATGTTCAATTGTGTCCAATTCTTTGTAACTTTTGGACTGTAGCCCACAAAGCTCCTCTGTCCATGGGATTCTCCAGGCCAGAATACTGGAGTGAGTTGTTATTTCATCCTCCAGGGAATCTCTCCAACCCAGGGATCAAAAATGAGTCTCCTGTGTCTCCTGCATTGCAGGTAGGTTCTTTACCCTCTTTACCATCAGGAAAGCCCCCTTCCAAAATTAAAGCAATGAAAAAATAACATCTTCCAAAACGGTGTTACCCTATTTCACTGCTACCCTCTGTTATCAAGTGCTTCCCTCATAGCTTAGTTAGTAAAGAACCCACCTGCAATGCAGGAGACCCCAGTTCAGTTCCTGGGTTGGGAAGATCCCCTGGAGAAGGGAAAGGCTACCCACTCCAGTATTCTGGCCTGGAGAATTCCAGGACTATATAGTCCATGGGGGTCACAAACAGTGGGATAGGACTGACTTCACTGTATCAAACTTCAAATGTTTTTATTGTTTCTTTAATATTCTTTCTGTAATTCCTGGTAAGAGTTTTCTCATCATGATGTACAGAATTATAGCATCATGATTATCATTTTATCATTGCAAATTCTTTTTCTTTTTGGCCAACCAACAAGACATGCAGAGTCTTAATTCTACAACCAGGGATCAAATCCATGACCTCTGCAGTGAAAGCATGGAGTCTTAACCACTGGACCACAAATTCTTATGTGTATCTGCAACATCTTCTTGGTAACTTTCTACAGTATCGAGAAACTTTGACTATTCCTTCCAAGCACTCTTCCTTATTTGCTTTTGTCACTTAGACTCTTTGGTTTTCCTTAATGTATTAATTGTTTTTTTCAATCATGTCTTATTCTCTTTCCAGTCTTTCTAAATGTAAATGCATTGGGAAATCTGTCATCATTATTCACAATTGTATAGCAGTTTTCTCATAAATTCCATAATCATCTATTTTAGAATAAACAACAGAGTTTTATACACCTGTAGTTTCTCTTGTTGTGATTCAGACCTACTGGATCGGAAAATCTGGAGCTGTAACTTCGATTCTCAGCTTCTAGCTAGCACTTTTAGTGATTATTCTATATCCTACAGGTTGAAAATTATTGCTGTATACACTATCCCTTTGATAATCTCATTTAATTCTATAATTTAGTGTCACCTCTATGATGCTATTTCTAAAATGATATCCACAATCCTGACCTTATTTCTGAAGTCTTGTAACATGTTTTCAACTACCTGCTTGATATCATCATGTAGAGTTTCTGCAACAATAACCCCTTAACGCTAAATATATTCAAATGTCCCCATTAGAGATTACTATAGAACTGATACAAATTTAATTGATGATTAATGTAGATATATTTCCAAAGAATGTGACATGACAATTGGATGACTGGACAAGTAAATAGGTTAATTTATTGACCTTGACCTCAACATAAATCAACTTTTTAATGATAATATTTTCCAATCTAGTTTAGCAGAATTTATTTGCTTTTAATCTTCAAAATACATAGATAGTGGGTTTTAGATATATTACACATTCTGATAACTAATAAGAACTCAGAGTCATTGAGTGTCTCTGGTATCTTTGTGCATTTATAGGTATATATGAGATTTCCATTTGATTTATGGGATTGGAATACTTTTTAACACTCATAAAATAGTAACATTTTAAAATGGGGATTTAGTCAGTTAAGCCCTTAATCACTTGAAAAAACATCTTTACATGTTGTTATGTTTTGAATTTCCTGAATATAATACTCAAGCAACACAGGCTGTAAATTAAACAGCAACTTGCCCCAGGATGCACAGTGCTGAATTCATATTTTCTTGCATAGTTTTATTAAATTGGAAGTGAGTCCAACACTTTTATAAACTTTTAGTGCATTCAATAGTCTGATAGATAAAAGAGTTATTTTAAATTATCATAACTGAGAATGGATGTACTTTGAACCTCACTATCAAAATTTTATAAACAGATGTGACATTCATCTGCCCATTGTATTAAAGAGAGAAATTTAAATTGTATACTAAAATTATAACATAAAAATGTTTATGATAAAGAAAACCTCTGAACGTTTTCATGCTATTTAATATTATATTACAAGGTCATTACACTGGAAATGCTTTAGAATTAAAAAGACAGTGTATACACCTTTCTCTTCCAGTTACATAACCTTGATTAATACTTTGAAACTAAAAGGGAGGGAAATTTTGTATCTCATAGTACTTTCCTTCAAGTCATTCAGTAAGATAATTTACAAAGCACAAATTTATGCACTATTTCCATGCAAAAACTAACTGTGCACAAACAATCTCTCTAATATTGAGCTGCTGCAGCCTAATTATATATAATAAGACTGTGATTGGTATGACACCACACCTTATAGAAGAATTCGTATAGTTTTATTAGAAATTATTGGCTTGGCCAAAGTGTTTGTTCAGGTTTTTCCATAAGATGTTATGGTTTACATACTACAAATATAAGCCAAGTTCAAAATACACATCCATTGATTAAATTGTTCTATATTCCACTTTGAAACTATATAACTATTATTACAAAAGGCCTATTTTACATGTTGGGCTGTCGTTCTTGGTGCAGTAACTTCATAGACATCAATATGCTTTAATTAATACTTCAATTTAAACAGAGACACCTGCCAGAGGTAATCTAATCTATTTATCTAAGGAGAGGACATAACCTCTTTTCATTCTGATATATATAGAAAAAGATCCTGCTCATGAACTGCTGATAAAATTTGCATCTTAATTAACAAGGGATAGAATACTCCTTTCTCTGGACTTGCTAGAGAAAAATGAATTTTAAAAAATGCACTTCCATTTGAGACCAAATAGTGCTGAAAAGTAGTTTCATATGATTCCAAATAACCATCATCTGATAATTCCTACTTTGTTAATCTGATGGTTTCTAAAATCGTGTCTGACTCTTTGTAACCCCATGGACTGTAGCCCACTAGGCTCGACTGTCCATGGGATTTCCCAGGCAAGAACACTGGAATGGGTTGCCATTTCCTCCTCCAGGGGAACTTCCTGACTCGGAAGTCAAACCTGGGTCTCCTGATTGGTAGGTAGTTCCTTACCACTGACCCATCTGGGAAGCCCCTGATCTGAGGTATAAGAGGAAGTTTATTTATTGTGTATGTATGGGAAAAAGAGTAACTTCGAGAAAGAAATTCTTGCAAGTCTAACAGTGAATACATGAGTTGACATCTCAGTACAAAGCAATAAACCAATCAAAGCAGTACATGCTGGTCTAGTTTTTCAAAAGAAGCCATGAGTACCACTGGGAGGCTGTGGTAGCTAAACAGGTGTTAGTCGCTCAGTCCTATCTGACTCTCTGAAGCCCCATAGACTGTAACCACCAGGCTCTTCTGTCCATTGTATTCTCCAGGAAGAACACTGGAGTGGGTTGCCATTCACTTCTTCAGGGGATCTTTCATACCTGAAGATCGAACCTGGGTCTCTCACATTGCAGGCAGATTCTTTACTCTTTGAACCACCAGGGAAGTTAAACAAAGCCCCTCCAAAAGATGTCCATGGTGAGTACCTGTAAAATGCTACTTTACATGGAAAAGAGGACTTTGCAGGTGTGACTGAGTTAAGGATCTTAAGAAGAACTATGATTATGAAATTAGAGGTCACACTCAAAGAGACCGACATTTGAAACTGCTGTGCTCTTGGCTTGAAGACAGAGCAAGGAGCCAAGAGGCAACAAAGCCAGGAGGCCCTAGGAGTTGAAAAGTACAAGGGAATGAATTTTCTCCTTCAGTCTCCAGGAGGAATTTAGCCCTGCTGACACCTTGACCTTAGCTCAGAGATATGTTGTCAGAATGTCAGCCTCTAGAATGATATGATAATAAATTCCTGCTGTTGTAAGCCACTCAATTTGTGGTGATTTGTTACAACAACCCTGGGAAACTAACACAATTGTTCTGTCTATAGACCATCACCGGAAAAATAAAATTTCATGTAGAATAGAATGGTTCAACTTCTTCATTCATTTATACAAACATATAGTCACTTGGACAGCAAGGAGATCAAACTAGTCAATACTAAAGAAATCGACCCTGAATATCCATTGGAAGGACTGATGCTAAAGCTTTAATACTTTGGTCACTTGATCTGAGGAGTTAACCCATTGGAAAAGACCCTGATGCTGGGAAAGACTGAAGAAAAAGAAGACGATGACAGAGGATGAGAAGGTTGGATGGTATCACTGACTCAATGGACATGAGTTTGAACAAACTCAAGGAGATGGTAAAGGACAGGGAGGCCTGGTGTGCTGCAGTCCCTGGGGTTGCAAAGAGTTGGACAAAACTTAGCAACTGAACAATAACAATAGTCACCAAAAGCACACAATTTGTTGGGTATGTTGTGGGGATGTTGTTGTTGCTGGTTAATTGCACTACCTGTAACATACTTATGGGAACACAGAAAGGTAGAGATAAACTTCACTAGCACTTTTCTTATCGGTTTAACTTTAATGTATTTCCACCATGTCTTGCATTGTCATGCATTCCTCTGAAAAGTTGTAAGAAGCTATATTTTTAGTCACAATAAAAATATTTCCTTCTCTGATCTTATATACTATAAAGTATGATTTGATTTTTACTTAAGGGCATCACTGCTCTGTCTAATAATGGAACAACTGATGTCCCAGATCTAGTGAAGAAACACTGTCAAGGGAATTTTGAAGATTTGCTGTTTTGTTTCCATGAGATACTAACTACAAAATCTTTGAAACTTCCATTTTAAAGTCTGTTTCCTCATCTGCAACATTAGAAAACAAGGCTGCTTCTGTATGACACTCCACATATTTATGATATGAAATGCACACCTAACAGACCTGGAAAGAACTTCAGTGTGCTTATTTCCTTTCCTCAAGAAGAGTACACTACATTTATATAAGATCTTCCCAACCCAGGGATAGAACCTGGGTCTCCATCACTGAGGGCAGATTCTTTACCATCTGAGACACCAGGGAAGCCCCATAAGTAAGGGTATGAAAAATTTAGCCATTAGCCCTTCAATTCAGCACAATAACACTTCCTTTGGAAAGAACAAATGTAGAGTAACTCAGGTTATTATGATTCAATGAAAAAGAAGCTGACCTTAAAAAAACTCTTTACAACAAGAACTTTTTGAAATATGAACCAGAAAACATTGACAAGCTCTATTACTTAATGTGTAAGAAGTTATACACTTTATTTTCATTTTGGGTTGCTTATTTGAAGATAGATAGGTAGATAGATAGGGCTTTTCTGGTAGCTCAGCTGATAAAGCTGATCTACCTGCAATTCAGGAGACCCCAGTTCAATTCCTGGGTTGGGAAGATCCCCTGAAGAAGGGATAGGCTATCCACTCCACTAGTTTTGGGCTTTCCTCTTGGTTCAGACAATAAAGAGTCTGCTTGCAATGCAGGAGACCTGGGTCAGGAAGATCCCCTGGAGGAGGGCATGGCAACCCACTCCAGTATTCTTGCCTGGATAATCCCTTGCATAGAGGAGCCTGGCAGGTTACAGTACAAGGGGTTGCAAAGAGTCAGACACAACTGAGCAACTTTCACTTTCAGGTAGGATAGATAGGTAGGTAGGTAGATAGATACACATGGGGGTGGGTGTGTTTTTACTGCAGAAATAAATAAGCCCAGATCCAAGTTTCGGAGAAGGCGATGGCACCCCACTCCAGTATTCTTGCCTGGAAAAATCCTATGGATGGAGGAGCCTGGTAGGCTGCAGTCCATGGGGTCACTAAGAGTCTGACATGACTGAGTGACTTCACTTTCACGCATGGAGAAGGAAATGGCAACCCACTCCAGCATTCTTGCCTGGAGAATCCCAGGGACAGAGGAGCCTGGGGAGCTGCCATCTATGGGGTCACACAGAGTTAGACACCACTGAAGCGGTGCAGCAGCAGATCCAAATTTGGTGGAGCTTATTCATTCCTCTTTCTCCCTCTCTTTCTATGTTGATGTAAGACCAAAGCTAACTACTAACTGTTGAACCTCAGGCACATCATTTTCTGGGCTTAGTCTCACAGTACTTATCTGTTAACAGAAAATGTGAGCAATTAAAACAAGAAGGCACAATGGAAGGGGGGAAATGTCAATCTGCTGTGAGAGCAGTTCCTGAGGATAAAGAAAAGCTCCTCTAGGGAGGGGAAATTGAGGCTCACACCTGAGAGATGTTTACAGGGATGAGAAGTCAGCCAGGTAAAGTGGCAGGGGAAGGGATGGGAGACAAAAGAAGAGAATGATGCTGCACAGCCCACAAGGGATGAGAGAACTGGCTGTGCCCTCGGAGATGAGTGTTACTCAGCTTGTTTGGGGGATTCCCAGGTGGCACTAGTGGTAAAGAACCAGCCAGCCAATGCAGGAAACATAAGAGTTGCAGGTTCAACCCCTGGGTTGGGAAGATCCCCTGGAGGAGGGCATGGCAACCCACTCCAGAATTCTTGCCTGGAGAATCCCATGGACGGCGGAGCCTGGAGGGCTACAGTCCATGGGGTTGCAGAGAGGCGGACACGACTGAAGAAACTGAGCACACATATATGCACCTTGTTTGGAGTGTAGATCGTGGGAGGAATGGAAATGATGGAATTGGAAGAAACAGGAATGAAAGAAATGTCAAGAACAGCTGTCCTTTGATGACAAACTTGTTCCCTTTAGCTGAGTCCCTCAACTTTCTCTTCCCATGTGTTCTGGTAATTCCATTTCCCCTGCCATCAGTGCTCACTCCTACTCAGAGACACCAGGGCTGTCAGCCCACCAGCACACCCAGGAGCTGTGCTCTAGGGGAACTGGGGACCAGACTGTCCAGCAATTAGTACTAGATTTTTTTTTTTTTTTTTTTTTTTAGTACTAGATGTTTTTAATCCCCTAGAAATTTTAGGGAAAAAAACATAACTCTATCTGGTTGTTATGAAAACATGCACTTATATTTCAGAAACAAACTTTCAGGCCAGGTCATTAAG